>DWDT01000189.1:0-25371 GCA_018245595.1 Microceris scylla
GGTTCACTGGTTCAACAATGAATCGAGTTTAAGTTTCGAATGTAATAATTCAGATGAGTCTTTTACCTTGGTACTGATACATTTTACATTTCGCAAAACAGCTAAACTTCGAGGAAACATTAAAAATACTTACACTGAGAATTCAAAAACTTTTTATCTCCACAATTTTAATACAGTGCATAAAAAGAAAATAATTCACGTTAAAAACTCGCTTAAAAGACAGAGCACGGTTTTTAAAAGTTTCAGTACAGTCAGTGCGGTGGTAAGGAATACGAGATTAAATATGTTTCATACGAGTATTTCGTACCTGTTACAGGTGAAAATGCAATGCATACTTTAAAAGATATATATTGATAAAATAATAATATTAATTTTTATAGTAAAACGCATGACACTCCATCGACGATTTATATGGTGGTAAGTGGATAAGACCACCTATAGACATCTGCCATATCAGAGGTGTTATCGATATACTCCCGGCCTTAAATTGTCAATACAAATAACCCAAACGTACCTAATACAAAATCAAATTACAATCACAATATTATAAATCAAATTTTTATCTCGAAATACACATACTATGGTATTAAGAAAAGTAGAGCAAATACAACACAGGATATGCTTAAACCAACAATCACATACATAAATATAATACACACAAGCTCACACACATATGATAGCATGACCACAACGGCACAGCGGCTACCTTACCTACCGTCGATGGGATGATGCAATATCGTCACTTCCTTCTATAAAGTTAATTAACCACAGCTAAGGTGACGTCGGATATCATCAATAACAACGCTTAACATACCATAACGCCGACAACTTCACATAACGGGATCGCAAGTCGCCTCGCCGAGTTCACAGGACGTAACGTAAGCGCGACGAGATCGGAATGTTCAAGGGATATCTGCATATACGTACTCGTACGTACATGACATGCGGCAACCGTGGGTTTGTTATCGGTGCGTTCAAGTCGAAACAGACATATCATACCTAATGTTTTGGAGGCCTACTGTTTTCAACTATTTAATTAAATTTGGCCTTTGGCCTTTGGCCTTAACCCTCTCAATATGAGACGAGACCCGTATTCCAGCAGTGGAATTGTAATGGATTGAAAAAAAAAATTTAAATCAAATTCAGTTTAATTCAAAATACTTTTTATAATTATCATATAGTCGACAGGACCCACTGGCAAGACACTATTAAGAGGTTGCTGACGCAAAGGAGCCACAATCCTCTGCAATGAGGAAACGAATCACGAAGAAGAAGAATAATAGTCACGTCAAGTTTCTTACAGGATAGGCAAAGAGCACCGGGAGTCAAATATCTTGATCTTTAGAGATTTGAGATACAGTTTATTTTACATTCGCCATTCTTCTCATACCCGCACGCCGGTTTCGGAGTTTTTGAGTCAAACCGCTACTATCAGACATATTTCAGCAATTGAGAGATTCCTAATTCAAAATTTATATCTACAAATCATAGTTCAAAAATACATAGTACCTACTAATTAAATTCGCACTCCGGTGGCGTTGACTTCGAACCCTGCCATTCGCTGATGATTCTACAAAATTATAGTCGATATACAGATTACAAATATTAACTTTAATAGTTAAAGAAAATATCGCACGAAAATCTGTACACCTTACAGTTGTCTTCGACGGCCTCAAAGCCGTATTACATTTGCCAAAACGCATTCGGTCAGCGTGGTAAGTTATCGCTTTAACTTTCTCTTCCTGAAAAAAGATACGTGTCTAATATTGATAAAAAGAAAAAGATAATGATTTGATTTTCACATTAAAAATAAAGACGTGCTTGAAATAATTATTACCAGTGGGTAGATCTCTTTTACATTATCTACAAATGTATGTGTATCATTTAAATAACAAGATACTGGATATGACTAACATTGTAGTACCGAGATTATATTGTGATTTCACGGTCACTGATTTTAATAAACGCTCTGACAATGAAAGGTAGCGCTTGAAATATAATAAGTGGGGAGAGTTTTTAATGCGATCCAATTATTATAAGAATTACGGGTGTTGCCTCGTAAAAAATGAGATACGAATATAAAAATTAAAAGAAATATTTAAAAAAAGTGATTGATTCCAACGAAAATAAACAATGACATCACCATATCACGCCTGCTTCTCCCCGGAGGTGTGAGCAAAGGAGTGTAGTATTCCTACATTGCACCAGTTACGCCATACGTCGCATGGAACAGAAACGGAGCCTATGTAAACAATCGAATAACAAAAAATAAATATTCAGTTTCACAAACATTAAGCCTGTAGACTTCTAAAAATGAAACCATACGAACAGACATACATACATGACAGATTAAATACATTACTGTATGTATGTACTGTATTGAACGGTGCTGTAACACAATATCATGAAATATACTAAGGGACTTCCGTAAGGGAACCCTGACCAATTTAAACGCGCCGGCACGTGTGAGGAGAACCTCTTCAAGTGAGCTCGCGGTAACATGACTCATGAAACTCGTCGTATTTTCGCATCAACTTTTGTTTGGCTTTACGATCAACGTGTATTGTGCCGCGTATCAAAAGAATCGGTATTGTCTGTGGGTTATATAAAGAAACGACCTTATAGTTTCTTACATCCTTATAAAATAATGATATGATGTGAACTGAAGTTTTAAATTTCACCAAGTATTTCTTAAGTCTTTCTCAATATATCATTCTAAACAAGAATCTGTAGTCATCGAATTATTTGAAGATACATGATTTTACGAAATGCTGCCTTGAAAATTGCTTGCCCTTCACGACAAAAATTTCACAACGTGTCCCGACCTGCAATTATTATTATTGTTCAGCCAGTGACCCAATACATTACTGATCACCAATACATTACTGACCAAGAGACGGTATTATCGTGAAGTAATGTGAAAAAACAACCTTACGCGTAAGTTCACGCTTGCCCTACTTAAATTCTTACATAATAACAAACGACTAATAAGATGTGTACTGTAGCTTAGGTATCTATTTCATCAAAACCCTTAATCTAAAGTTATTTATTAGAATAATACTTATTTTTTAGTGTAACTTAATTGACACATATCGGAAACGAATTTCGAAAAGTGATCACGTCTCATAATTCGCAATTGTTTTTTCTCTACGATAAAGAAAAAATGTTTGAATATATTAGAAATATTGAGTCCGATCGGGTGCATATTATAAATCTTGGTATATATAGCTATGCATATTATATTATGGCTTGCTATATGTGTGCTCTATAAAAATAAAGTACAGGGAAGTTTCCTTGAAACGGAAACGGGATGTGGTTAACGGAGTACATCGATCTCTTCATAAGACCGTTCGTGTGCTTCCACGTCCGCTTGGATAGTATAAATAGAGGTGGATTCGTTGTAGCATCATCGTCGTCATCGACCATTTCAGTATTTCATTGATACAGATCCCATAGAACTGTAAGAAGACTTAAGACCATATATCGCCAAGGTCACCAATTGCACATTATCACACGCTTTCAGACATTATAGAAAACTCTAATATGTATCAAATGAGTTCACGATGTAAGTTAGTAAAATAAAAGATTCCCGCCAGGATTCCAACTCCAGATCCCGGAGTGGGAGTCTCTAACCAAACTGACAATTAAAAATACTTAAGTTTTACTTTTTTCCAGCTATTCTTGCTCCAGGATAACAGAAGCACTTCAACATTATATTTTTTTTGTTTTTATCAAAAAATATATAATGATCTTAAAAATAATTATATTCTACATTCACTAATTATACACAGATGTTGAATTCACATTCGTGTACATAAATACCTACTAACCACACCAAAAATGTCATGGTGAAAAGGCAATAAAATAATTAAAAGGCAGGGAATTAACGTAAATCCGAGCGTACACAGGCGAATCCTTATACTCGAACATTACATGTATCAAATGGAAGTATGAGTCAGGCGAGGGCGCGCTGCATTTTCGTGAAGAATGAATCACCATATAAAAGGAGCACGCGTCGGTGCCTCGGGCGACGTGGCACCGACTATGGATTACATTTCGCTATTTTGTTGGAAAGTGGTTGAATCAAAATTTCACTATAAATATCAATATAACATCGCAATACCACTAAGAGGTACTTGGTACCCATTTCATGGCACTTTTAAACCTCCGTAGAAAAATGTAACATAGTTTAAAGCTTTAACGATAACGAGGCAGGATGACTTATAAAACACAAATATTGTATTGCAATGGATATGGGTATACAATGGGTTTACAATTTAAATGGGTCCGTTATACTTGGCTATAGTCGGCATGCAATTTATAACATATTCTAAAACGTATTTTTTATATAAATCATGCGCAGTCTGAACCGCAAGAGAGCTCGTCAAAATTTTACCAGCAGTCCTTGCCAGTAACTTTTCACGTAGAAAACAATTTGTAACCGGGTCAACACTATGGAGCCTTCATATCCATTTTTTATTACGAGTGGGAAATCAGCAAACCATGAATTATGAACCCTGTATCATTTAGAAAGATATGCTGATAATTTATTAAAATCTACGGAAGCCCAACTCATGTACCGAGACCTTCATATAAACCTACAACCGACTAAGGCTTCAGGGCAGGCTAACTTCACAATACTTCCCGTTGTTATCAGCATTTGTTAAAGGTAGTCATCATCAACATCGTCAATCCTTTTATCAATGGACACGGATTCCCCTTCAGAATGATAAGGGTTAAGGCCATAGTCTGCCAGGCTGGCATGGTTATAGGTGTTAGCAATTTCATTTAGTGATTTTTTGTGTCAGAAAATAGTAGAACTAAGAAAGGCGTAAGTAATGTAAGTAAACAATTTAAAAGATGAACTATATGTACGCGTATTCGCTTCTATTTGATCTGATTTTATTATAAGGTCATGTTCAAATGCTGTGACTAATCTTGATTGGTACCAAAGATGTGGTCATATTTTTTTTTATTTAATATTTCATAAACAAGTTTCCGACTAAATAAGATGACCCTGGCAGGAGATTAAAATACAACGAAATGGAATTAAAGAAAAACCTTCTCCAAGAAATTTTCGCAACAGATAAGATACAGTGATACTAGTGGTTAAGAAATCAGCCTCTAAATTCGGGGGTGCTAGGTCTAAATCCATTTCGCGCACCTCTTTACAAAAAGCATGTTTTAAGTTTAAATATCCTTTGCTAACGGAGAAGGAAAATATCATGAGAAACCTGCACACCTTAAAATTTATCAAAAAAAATTCTAACGTGAGTGAAATCTGCCTATCCGCACTTGGCCAGCGTGGCAGACTATGGCCTTAACCCTCTCATTGTGAGAAGAGACCCACATTCCAACACAGTGGAATAATAAATAGGTCGACTAAGATACATTTTATTAAATAAGATATTCGATATTGTATTGGTATTGCACACGCGAAACTCTACTCAAAATATTTCACCACGTAAACGGTGGAATTTAGAATGTAGCGTTGATGGCAGCTATTAAATTATGAATCGATTCATAATAGAATTTGTTACGGTTATTGTCAGTAACAACGAAAGACCTTTAATGAAACATTCTTTACTTTATGACAATAATAAGCAATGAACAGATAAATGTAACTACAGGTATAGATGACATAGAAAAGTTTAACGTAACTTATGCGTATTTAATATTTGCACATAGATACATCATATACCTAACATTCAGGTGGTCTCGGTTTCTATGAATTTTAATACATTTCCTATACATATCCATATACTCGTATATCATACGAATTCGATTTGAAGGACAACCGAGTGAGAAGATTAATCTCCGAATAATATTTCTGTAATATACACTTTTATGATGAGATCTGCGTAAGATTGTGTGTTGTGGCACACTTTGGGAGAAGCATATGTCCAGCAGTGGATTCTTAAAGACTGATGTAATGACGATGGTGACACACTTTTATAGGTAAATTCCAATATAAGAACATATATATAACTAACGGATCTACTGATTTCGTATCATACTCGATTAGGATCGCAGCGTGAGAACTTCAGGTTATCGCAGTCTCGGATAGTGTTGCATAAACCGTTTCAAAATACGAGCGATCACATTGCCATTCACAACTATCTTACGGATAAGCGGAATGGTGGTATTTAATTAAACGTCCAGTTAGTGTCTGCGATTGGAAACTATGATATTTAGTTTTGACGTTAGATTTAATGAGTTCGCGTACTGAGCACAAACTAGGTTCTGTTTTTGATCATAAAATGTCTTGCAGGCTTTTTGTGTGGTCACAGTGAACCATACGATATTTAAATAATGTAATAGAAATGAAGCCTTCATTGAAACCTACCACACATTTTACCACACGACTAAATATGTTTATGTTTTCACAGTTGAAACTGTAGCGCATTTGATAAACGGAACAAACGGTTGTCCTTGGGCAGCCTTAAATTAACTAATCTCCCATTTTTACCAAAAAAAAAATTATATTATTATTACTATTATAATAGGATTACACCAGGTCCCATACGAAGTAAGCAGAGAAACGAATGCCCATCAGTATTCACCAAGATCTAATGTGCTTCTTCGAAATTCATCAATCTCTTCATACACGCATGCCGAACAACTTCGGCTACTGATCTAACTTACAATGTAACTTGTAACAATTACAACTGACTCGTAATATAGAAGTTAATTGTAAATAATAATGTCGTCTTTCCGACAGGTATGGACAGGAAACGTGTTATGGTTCCGCTCGACGGGCCGCGTTGGGTAAGGCTAAGGCTGAACGGTCCGGGGCAGATGGCAGGTGCGTAGCGCGCCAGCTGTCGTAGGCACTATTCACCGCTGACACCTGTGCCGGTAGCGGAGACGCGGCCGGCCGACAACTTGTTGTATATCAAGTTTAACATCCACGGGAACGGAGCAGACTTAATTTTTAATGTGCCAGGTTCACGAATTTTCTTGTCGAAAGTGGTTATAGTTGGATTGGCGCCGCATAAAACCAATGTTTTATAGGATACGATAAAATGTTTTAAATTCTGCTGTTAGTTGCATCTTTAAGAATATGTACCTAATGCAATTCATTCTGCAGGACATCTGGTCTTTTCAAGATTTTTAAATATATCTACGTAGGAGTAATGAATTAGAGTTTAAAGTTTTGAAAATGTGTTTTTCAAGTGCACATAACTTTTTAATAAAGCATTACGAAGATAAAGTGCTGTAACAACGTATGTATGTTTAATGTGTATATTATGTCTAATAATGTGTAATAAGAATAGTAAAATAGGAATCATTCCTAGACTTACGTCGCCATAGTAACCAGTTTAAATATGCAACTGCTTTCTATGGAACTGGAATTCCTTCAGAGTTCAACCACATTCTGGTGTTTACGGCTGTGCTTCGAGTTGATATTGTACCAGAACAAATTCAAACAATGCCACTGGTATGTTACGAAGCGAGAATTAGTTCTTTGTATGTGTTGTAAAACACCACACATAGTTTCGTCACCAGATACCTACCTAATTTTAATACTTTCATGTACAACTATCTCTACCTTTCTGCATCTCTTCCGTTTCTCTAACTTTGTAAGCTGTGTAAATTACTAGGTACAGAAAAAATAATATTAAATATGCTTAATAAATGTATGTCATGGTGTCTTACTGATTCTTATCCACTTACGCGACCCTAATTAGTATGAGTCACAAAATACCGCTTGTTTTATTAGCCAAGTGTTTATTTACCTGAAACAAAGAAATGCACTATATTAGAGATATAGGGATACAATTTCTTAGATTGAAATTTTTTAGTAACTGAACAGTCTGCTATTGAGACATGTCATGAATATGCGATAACATTTCAATTCATGTATTGTATAAAAGTACCTACACACAGACAAACATATTACACATTTGTCTTATAGTGACATTGTTAGATAGATCTTGTTACTCGTGCTTACCACAAGTGGCGTTGTAACTGGCTGTACGTATTTGCCAATAGAAAATATTTTAGCGCTGACCAAGACCCAAATATGAAGCTAAGCGTTAACTTTACCAGCCGAGTGCAATTCGCAACAAACGAAATAAGAGAACAACAAAATATTCTCTGTGATTTATGATGACGCTTAGGTAAATGTTAAAAAAAATAAACGTCACGGTCTGTCAGCTATCTGGTCTTAATCAGACAGATCTTGTGCTCTGATAGCAGAGCAATAGATAAATTACATATATGCATAAATATAAATATATATACCTATATAGATTTAACTGGGTGCTATTTAAAAACAGCGCGAACATTAAATTTTCTAATTACGTACGTAACATCACGCCTGTAATCCCCGAAGAGGTAGGCAGAGGGAAAGAGTGTACCAGTTACGTTTCACCAGTTACGTTTACGTCCCACGAAATAGGTGGTGAGCCTATTGCCATACACCAGGTATAGATTCCGATGATTATCTAATTAAAACAGTCAACTGACAATAAGCTGAACTTGAGCTAGATCGTCACCTTCGCAAGAGTTCCATTAGCAAACACACACAGGCCCACAAGTTAACATAACCTCATGCAAACACACACACAACTTTTAAGCATAGAACTATGTTACAGAACTTAGTGGATCTGAATTTGTTCTGGATATTAACATAGGAAATATGACCACTGCTGCATGGAGCAATAAAACAGGTATAAAAACCCCTTGTAACTAGACCTGTATGAATTACTTGATTAATACGATAAATTTTAAGATAACATTACACGCATGGGCTTAAATGGAGTCCGATGGTTGATGAGTAAATAATAAAAGGGATGCAGTAAAAGAACACTTAAAATATTTATTGACAGTAAAACTGTTGGTAAATAGATGATGTGTGATATCATAGTTAAATTCTAAGGAGATTACGCGAGACCACATTGCTTTGTGCAGTCTTCAAATAAACGAACAATTATGATAAACAATAAATTTACATACTATTCCATTTCCAATAGTTTAAAACGTGTTGAGCTCACGCTGAAGAACCTCGTATACCTAGGTCCGAAACTAACCGTGCTACCCCGAAAAACGTACGTGAATTAAGCCGGTACATACATACATATATAATCAAGTTTACAACGCGTATGAAAAGCCTTTTCTAAAATTTTTTTTCTTGAAAGCATCATTACTCCTATTGATAAGGGAGAATATTTATATACTGGTAGACTATGAAAACTTCGAAGCGGACAGAAATCACACGCTCAAACTGGAAATGTAGAAATGCAACTAAGTTGAAACCTTAGCAAACAATAGACTTTATTCCGGCTCATTTGCAGAAAACATACAAGCCTAAATGAGATATCTTATACCAGTTGGTTATCGAAATGCATCTGTAGCTATTAAACATGCAATCACGTACGTAACAGATGCAATTAGCACGTTGCAGTTCGCTAATGGTCTGGGCGAGGGATCGTCTATCTCACGGGGGTTGATTAGACGAAAGCACGGTTGGAAAGAGTCTTTAGAAAATCACTTAGAAAATTTAGCCGTTAGTAAATTACTTACGTACATAAATTACTTTTAAATATTAATACTCGGATATAGAAGTATGACATGTAGATTCTAAAATTACTTGTTTTTCGTGTGTTACCGCATTCGATAGTAGTACATGAAACATACAAAAGGAAAACTATAAAAGATAATTAATGGTATTGCACACAGTGAGTGTTAAATTAATTGAATCATCATCAGTCAATAAGAAAATGATTAATGTCATTGATTACAAAAACGTGGTCTTCGTTTAAAATATTGTTCGATAATTAATATTGTGTTCCATGTTTACCAATGAGTAAACAATGATTATGCAACAGCATAGGCGGTGGAAGAAGCCGTGCTCAGCGATGGGCCATGACTCAATGTGGTATTATGGGCACAAAACCCCACAGGCGACCCTATATCCAGACAGGATGATGTTGATAATGAAAATATATTGCTAGACCAATGTCTTCTTTACCATGCAATTAAAACCTAAAGCACGCTACAAAAAAAGTGCAATCCAAAATGGCTACAAACATGTATAAGTTGAGTATTATTAATATTGGAAGCCGCTTAATCACGAAACTGCACTAACGAAGCGATTAATATTGTGGCAACATTATAATAACTAATATGTGGTTGCCAACTGCACTGTATAAATCATATTTCGCTATTAATAATGCTACAACCCAATATTCAAGTTTTTGAATAATTACTCGTGGTGCATCCGTTCTGCTCGATGCAGAGGCTCTGAGTGCTACAAAACCAGACATATACAAAAATATTACTCAACAAAAGCAATTATAACATCAATATATAATATATATAGAAAAATATAAAATTAAAATTCAATTAGTTATACTTAAAAATTTTAACAATGAATATCAGATTTTAGTCATAATTAAACATACGATTACTGATTCTTACTACATGCAAGAAATTGTAAATTATATGTATATACAACATATAAATAACTAATTTAAACATTCCGTTATCAATTATCCTTGACAAATATAAACGTTTATATTATGGACAAATTCATTTTGCACTAGTCAAAAGGGATTAGATTAAATTTAACATGTTACAATGTATAAGTTTAATTATCATGATAAATATATATGTACGCATTATAAATATTCTTCATTTGTTTCACAGTAATATAATATAATTAGAATATATACCTATTAGGTTAATAATATTATAAATATAGTAATAATAATAAATTATGTACATAATATATATAAAAAAATCTGTAACATTTCTCATAAAAAGATTAATGGAGTGAAACTTACTAAAAACCTAATTTTAAACACCTCATTTTAAAAAACATTTCACAAAAATTACTATCGGAAACCATAACTTAGTGAAACATAACTGCGACGTGATTTCAACCTGTACACAGACGCTGGATTTACTTTAAACATAAAAAAAGAACAAGTAATATTAATCATCCTTATCTGTCACGCACTCGCGGCGCGCACGAATACCATAAAATGAAAAAGTTGTACACGAATTAATTAAAAAAAAAGCGATACACCAGCAACACAACAAGGATTCGTTATAAAACACGTCAGGGGAAATACCATTTACACGGACACAATGGAATGAATCGTACGGGCGAACATTCTGGAGCTATTTTACGTACAATCATTGGTTAACAACACGAGTAAGCTAAGGACATTATACCTAATTGAAGCCAAAACATGTGGTTATATTTGCACTATAACTACTATTAGTAGATTGTAGATTGCTGAAAATATAAATTGCAATACAGACCATACACCTGCTTAATCCCTAATCAAATATTTTAAGGACTCAAAGTTCGGAAAAGAACCATTCTTTAGGGAGTGCCCACAGAAAATGATCATTTGCATAATGAACTATATTATTGTCCGAGTGACGTATAATTCTAGATACTATGGATCAAAACAACAAATGTAATGCCGTTGTCGTATTGGATACCATCCGTCCAATCCAAACCATCCAACCATGCAATCCATCCATTCGATCAATCCAATTTGTCCAATGCAACGCCGGGTCGAAATATGATAACCCACTGAAAACCAAGAATGTTTGTGATGTTACTAAAAACGCAAGTTCGACACCGTTCAGAAGCTAGTCTGTCAACAATGTCCTCGGGAACCCAGTACGTAACGCGAATGAAAGAAGTTTCGAGTGTATGACAAACACTGAACATTTTCTTGGAGATCGCGATGAGAGACGGTTATACAACATTTCAACTATAAATGACTAAAATCAAAGATACAATACCTCTATTATAATACCTTTATTATTATTACAATACCTTTATTATTACCTCTCAGACCATATAAAATACAGTATCTACAGATATACTTTATTGTAAAATTAAATTCCTTTTACCTGTTACTATTCCTCTATGGGACTTGAAACTTCATTGGTAAAACGCTGGAGTAAGTTATACATATTTGCAATACAATTAAGTCATCTTTTTTATTATTTTAATAAAATAGCGTAAAATCAAATAGCAGTCAAGAGTGACAACTATCACCCACGGACATCTGCAACTGACCTCGAATAGGACAACAGGATTGTAACTATTAATTTGTTTGGAAAAAAATACCTGTCAATAAATGGAATCTCACTAATTTATGGAAGTAGTTGATGCTTGATAAGTAAATTTTGATTTTTACACCAAATGACTACCATTAATAGAAGTAAAAAGTGCTTTTAAAGAGACAAATAGAGATATACACATAATATATAATCTTTGGACCTTGTTGCGAAATTGCGTCACTGTGAATGTTTCTGTAATATTGGAAATTATCACTTCCTTATACGTCAGGCGGTATGTATTGCGGTCGACCGGGGCTGTGTACAATATTATCCTGAAACCTTGTAGTCCAGTGTCACAATTCAATATAACAATAATGTATTGAACGTTAGTAAATGAAATAATCTATAATTAATATGGTTTAACATACAATACAGTAGAACACAAAACACTTTATTGTATACCAACTAAAAAAAATGCAAAGTACTGAATAACAAAATTCGGTAAAAACAAAACGCGGTCACCAACCTGTTGTGGATGTGTACTAAGAGGTAAGTACAGTAGCACCTGTGCCTACCTCTTCGAGGATTAAAAGCGTTATTTTACGTTAAATTCCATAAGTGAGATCTACCAAAATTCACTTCGACCGTGTGGTAAGCTGTGACCTAATAACTTTTCACATTCTGAGCAGAAACCAATATTCTAAAACTAGAACGAACTATAAAAGGGTTGATTTGAATTTAATACGTATGATTAATTACATAAAGAGCGTTTTTATTATTGAAATTAAACAGAGAAGTTCAAATCGCTTTGTGAATAGACAACACGTTCTCCTTGAGGGTTCGCATATGTAAACTGTTACAGCTACTACCTCAGAACTTAAACGGAAACGTTATTAAATAACATTTAAGTTCAAGTTAATTCAGAAATTTAACGTTAATAACGATAACTTTTAATTTCTGAGTTTGTTAATTTGAGTACAAGTGTAAAATCCTAATGTTAATGTAACACTACAATTTCCCATCCGTGTTGTTTTATTACGCAGCTGGCAAAATGTAAAATTTTACTTCGTTATACTTTTTATATCCTTTCATAAAACTTTCCAGGATCCGTAGAGCGGTTCTCCAGCCCCCTCCCGTGGGTCCCGGGGGTAGGTGCCGGGAACATCAATCATCGCACCCTCCCCGCCGCTCGCACCGCCGCGCCCGGCTGCGTGAGTCTAAGGACGCTCTGTTATTAGTGTAGACGGAACTTTCGCTAAAATCATTATTTTTGAATACTTCCCGTATTAATTTTGAAAGTATTGCCTTGAATTTGAATAACATTAAATTATAGTCAACTATAGCTATAAAATTGATATTCGATAAAATTATTGCATTATACGAAGAATTTGAAGAAACAATCCGCCTACGAAGAAAATCTATTCACTGCTTCATAGATTGACCCAGGATACTAATCATATCACTAATACGCCATACCTCTCCATAAATGTTTACAATCTTAAAACTTTAAGACTTCACGGAACGCATAGTTAGATGCTCAAGTTTATGTTTGAGTTATTTCTAAGTAGTTTGCGCTCTATTGCTCTATCGCGGATAACTAGTAAGTACTCCGACAAAACTAGTTTGACGCAAAGTTTAGCTTCGGTGAGTTATGATTTTGAAGTTTTATCAACCCTGAATAAATACATATATAAGTTTTTATATTTCAGAAGTGCACACGGAAAGAGTATTTATTTATTTCCTTCATGTCTAAACTCAGTTTATGAGCGAAATATTAGCGCTGTTATTAAGTGAGGTTGTATATCATAAATTAAATTAAATTTCCTACCAATAAAAATTCCAACAAAATGGGTTCAGTCGTATTTTGATGATCTATCCGGACATGTAAAATGATAAACAAACGGATATAACGAGAACGCGTATTTACAAGTACATCAGCTTAGGAAAAAGTTAAGAAATCACAGGGAAACTGTTGAACAGTTAAATACTGAATAAATAAATAATGAAATAATAGAAACATGACTGTGAATATGTACACATTCTGTGTTTATCTTACTTGTTGGTACATTTTTATAAATGTTATACGACATAAGATTCACCATATAAGTCATTCATCGTTCATCATAAAGTAAACATATATATGTATATATAAGAATTCCAACAGTTCACAAGTAATTTGTTAGGTAAAATGTTATCTAAAACAAATAAACACTCCAACAAGTTCAGGTTGTTCGGCCATCCTGCCGCCGCCTTTCGCTCGCTCGTTCGGTAAACACAGATGCGTCGTCTCACATCCGGACGACCGACCGCTTGTAATTTCAAAATAAAACCAAACCATAAATCAACACTCGTTTATTAAAAATTCCCACTCAACTCCTCACTTTTTCCTAGGGACTAGAATACTATAAACGTAGGCGGTGTACAATTTTTTCACTTTTACATAATATCACACATATTTCCCATTAGGATAGGCAAATACTACGAATACCAATGGGCTTCTGTATTGAAAAACTTCTTTAACCTCTTCGACATATATGTATTAAAATCGTCATATGCGCCCCCCACTTTTAGACAAAATATGTGCCGGTTAAGGAACAAAATTCTCTAAAACGAATCTTGGGTGTATATATTCTCAAATCACACGATAAATAACACGGTTTAATTCCCCTAAAACGCATTCCGCAGATAAGATTGCGTTCATTACTTTGCGTACTTAACGCGCCCAATTATAATAAATGACGCGGAACTTACATTCGCCAAATGAGAAAATTATGCTATTTATTCTAATTATGTGAAGAAAAATAAACCATACGACCAACCGTTGTTTAATAATTCTAATGTATTGTAACTGGAATTAACGGAATGTTAAAAAATATGAGACATTAATTAGACTAACGGTTTGAAAGATATTTTAGTCCAAAGATAAAATATCTAGTCTACGTATGTTCATTGGCATTTTGCTAATAAATTTACATAATTAAACCACCGGTTTATTGTCCGGCAGTTTAAATTTTTTTTTATACAAGTAGGTGCATAATATTTCTAGTGAACATTTGTGGACCGTTCGTTCATTTCGTTGTCTATTTGTTAATTTGTAGAATGAATGGAACGAAATAATTTTGGTCTAATGATAAAGATTACACTTTAAAAATTAAAATACGTGTGATTAATTTTACTCAATTAGGTATCATCAGTAGCAATTTTAATTTACTACAGCTCATAGTAACCATTAATACGACACCACTATACGTAATCTTAGACACTTAACATCACACCTATAATCTATGAAGAGGTAAGCAGCAGAGTGTAGAACATTCCCACGTTTCACTAGTTACGTTTAGGTACTTCCTAACATAAAATAGGCGTTGAGCCTATTGCTATACCTCGGGCAAAAATCTAGACTCCGAGACACTACTAAGAATTTCAAATTAGAAAAACACGCGACCGACGAGGCAATCTTAGAATCATAATCTTGAAGAAATATAAATATTCATAACAACCATCATAGGTCCTTTCTGAAATTTTTTATAAATTTCTTGTTAGCCATGAGAAAATAATCAGAATCGCCACTCTTGGTAACCGCCGCTCAACCAGGAACCTCGACGACCACGACGTAATCGACAAAGTAGCGATATATCTTACTGTTAAAGATTTCGCGAATGTTTATAAATGTACCGGTATGATTATTCGACCAGAAAAAACATATACATAACATTTTATATTTACAACTTACATATATTATTATCAAACAGCGACATCGCCGGCATAATTTGAAGCAATTAACATGTTAGACTATAATTATTATTATTGCAAAGTGGTAATGTACACGCAATAGCCCAGCTTGTAGACTACATTGAGGCACGGTGGCGAGTATAAATGTGGCGTGGTCGACTAACCCAGAGACCTTTGTGCGTTGTATCGCGATCAGCTGAGCGCTGTTGGCGTCAGCGTTTGGCCACAGTCACTGCACCGCGACCTACTTCGGGACCGATTGTTATAACAGTTCACAGTACATAGCTATGCGTATGTTGTTTTATGTGTTGAACCACTGTACATAATGTACAGTGGCCGAAAGGTAGGTATATAACCCACTAACGAGGTTAATGGATCTTAGCATGTTCGTAAATTTCTTTGTGTAATTAGTGTGATACCAGTTACTTAGGAAAAAAAATCCAGTCATGTGGCTAATTAAAAATATAATTTTAAAAGTTTCTTATAATTCACCATTAAATAGCGAGAATAATTTGTCCTAAATAATTTAGGCTATAATAATTCTAACAAGATGCAATTTAAAATCTTAAATCTAAAAATAAAAATTTTTATTATCAAAACTACTAAAACGGGAGGAATGGTAACGCTTCCGCGAGTGAACTCTAAACAAAGAGACGTACTTTAAAAATATCTCTTTTATATAAAAGGAATACTCCTTTACAATGAATACAATCGATGAGAGTAAATGTGACTAAGAAAACCACTAGGGCTTATACTAAGCGACAGTTCTGAATACAAATACTTATACATTACGTAACGTTAATATGAAACTGAAGTCAATCTAAACTGCTCTAATAGCTAGATCTGCTAAAGGCGTGTACACACGAGCGACGCTGTCGACGGCCAAGTTAATTGCAGCTGTCGCCGCCCGCGGCCGGCTCGCCCCGTGACGTACAAGCATCGAAGCGTGCCTCACGTGCCATTTAACTTAGACTCAATTGTGCTGAAGTCTAGAAGTTTAGAAGTCTCCGAAACCGGCATGCATGAATAAAGAAGCGACACTATCTGTAAACATAGACATTTTTGGCATTTTGTGCTCTTTGGCTATCCCATAAGGATCTGACCTGCTGATATGATGTAATTGTATAAAATGTGTAAAGACACGTATTGAAATTATTTCACATTCAAAATCAAATAATAATATTGGTACGGTTCAGTCAAAATAAATTTCCGGCTAATAATTTGTGTATCCTCTGACAAAGATTGTGGTTGAATATATATCAGCAGTAAATAAAACGTCGCTTGTGTTTCGCATATATTCAATAAAAATTATTATAGATGAGTAAATCATTTAAATAGATTTACTTAGAACCATTATGAAATTAAATAATTATTAAAATTGAAAAGTTTACACTTTAACGAGTCATGGCTAAGCACGATATTTGTGCGCAAGTATCCTCACTATATTGCTATAAGAGCTGTTATTTATATCACATATAAAAACGAGGCTATAAATCCAAAATGACGGTAATATAGAATGATAGCAAACAAGCTTTCATGGGCTTCTGTAGCAACGATCGTAACTTCAACGATCTGAAGTCACATTAAGGTACTCCTTCTAAACCTCCCTACGTACTCGTACCTACGCTTAACGAAGTTAAAACAAGGAGAAACATGTACAAGAACAACGGAAAATCCACCATAAACCTCGAGACATAAACATCAAAATTGTGTAGCAGGAGATTCGTTTCGAGTCGTGTTTGTGAATATCTGTTACAACGGTTTCCATTAAAGTGCAAATTTTACTGATATCGTAAAACGTTTAACATACACTGGAATCGAGAGCGTATATGTTGAAGTGTATACCCCGTGTACCTATTCGCTATGTTTCTCGCGAAGCTGAGTAAGACGATCGTAGAGAAAAATGGAGGGATGTATTAAATTTTGGAAATTTGAACCTTCACAGTGATTCCTTTCGAAAAATGGAATTTAATTGATAAGAGAGCTAACGCAAAGAAAAATTGGATCATGATTTAGTAGAAATTTTAAAATATACTGAATGTTCTTGTTAATTATGCATTCCGTTATATACTTTCGTATACAACATTATGGTTGTCTTACTTAATATGATATTAAGTATTTCCCGAAAGTACAAGTGAACTGCGACACGATTAGCAATAACAGTCACATAATTTTAAATTGAATGTACATACATGCACGATGTACATTTTCTACCCCCAAATATCTACTTAAACTTGGCTCTCCAATAATTAATAATCGTTACGAAGCCCATTCAGTATCTTGAAATACCATTACTTGTTTATAATGAACGATAGTGTTTCGTGTCTTTCAAAGTTTTATTGTATGTCTATTCGAGATCCTTTGTTTGAGTGAGCCAAATGCGCGACCGGTCGAATAACAATGAAAGAAAACTAATTCCGATCGATGCCAGCTGGCCATCGTTAACCTATATAGGGGATGCCAGCTCCATACACGGAAACGAGCAGTGGGTCAAAGACATCAAACAGTCACTGCTGAGATAGCGTCTGCTTTACAAAGTGGGAACGCTACACATGTTAATGCTATGAAAGAAATTAACCACCAGTAAAAAACAATCAATCGATTACAACATGACGAGATCCACATTGGCAAGACACTTCTACAATAAATCTGTATATATATGGTTAGGTCAGAATGTTACCTCAGCGCGTGCATTCTACCTTAATGAAAACGAAAAACCCAAATATCAAAATATGTTAAGTCCATCAAAGCAGAATATATTTTTGTCCAAACAGCGGATTTCCTCGAAACGGCATTTCGCAAGTGCTGTCGCCAACTATGACAGGATGAAGAGACGCCGGATACACTGATCGTTATCCCGTTTCATGCGAATATATTATACATATGTGAATATTTTGTCAATCAAACCACGATTCAAGATAATATGAATTTATTTTGTATGTGTGTCGCTGTGCACTTAAAAACTGTCAATTGTAAATTTTGTCACCGATACGGCGACCCCCACAATTGCCACGACTTTGGAAAAATCTCAGGGGCCTTTTTCTTTCTTTTTTTTTAGTTTTCCTTTCTCTTGATTATCTCGCCTTCTTATCAATGAGAAAATTCTACAGAACACCGGTTGATGTCGATATATGTAATTAGCACCTGATTTGTCTATGAACGATACACGGAATTACGAGAAATATTCCGACTTAATATTCAGAAATAGAAACAAAACGAATCAGTATTGTAATATTTAGTTGAAGATCTGTTTTAATCCTGATTGTACGATCATATTCATGCAGCGATCAATTCATACCAGACGGTAATAATAATTCAACAAAAAAAATCGAAAAGAGACAAGGAAAAAAGTTTAAAAGTGCAAACAAATAATAAAAGTCAACTTTATCCATCCTCGTCGACACACTCACGATTTCTACATTTACAAGTAAAACTTTCATACGCACAGAGCGCATACTTACGTGGATTGCCTAAGCTAGATCCATTCCATGCCAGCGTACAATCGTTAACCTATTTAGGGGGCTCTCAGCTTCTTGAGCGGAAGAGATCAGTGGGTCAAAGGGTCGTGCGCGCGATTCAGAGCGGACAGTTTGCTGCTTTTTCGATTTGTAAACCTACAATTTGTTGCATAATACTTGCATAATATTCTGCCTCCTTAAAATGTACCGGTATTTCATACCTGGCAGCCAGTTCTAAGAAATAAGACTTGAAATGTAGGTAGCAAATAAATTGTTTGCAATTATCGAAATATATTTTTTCTGAATTATTTTTTTAGAGTTTCTCAGTAGTTTACCTACAAGTTTTTAGAAACTTTTAAATATTCTCATTTTTTTCCTTTATTAAATATTTAATAGAGAAAATCAGAAAAAATTGCCAACATAAAAATGTTAAACGCATATTTGAAACTTTTTGAAACGAGGTTTTGAAACTTTTCTCCCTCTATGACTGTATATACGATGTCAACTAGTGAAGTTACAAAGCCTTTTTTGGACAACGTTACCGGATCCATTCATATCACCAGCTTTAAAAAACTGACCCACTATCGAGGGGGGAAATTCCTGACAAAAGGCTAAACTGCGCGAAACTAGGGCTAACAAAGCCTAACTGCGCGCTCGTAATCCGATTAAAGACTCAACGAGTGCGCTATCAGCGTGTACCGTCGTTACGAAAACTTGTTATTTTAAATTGCCGCGAACGTTTTCCGAAATTGTACATCAGATAGTAAAAGTTACTGGATAAACGAGCTCGATCTATAGAAGTTTGGGAGTGTCTTAACAGATTGTCAGTGATAAAAACGAAATAATTAATACCTCTCAGAACGTAGCCTTGGTGAATCTTAGTAATTTCTTCTGCGTTTTAACTGACTTTGGCTCTCCATGAAATTAATACATCCATGTCAGACAACATTGTCAAATACTTATAAATTTTATTTTATCCGTCCATGGACGTAATTTAATGTCATTGGAAAGTGAAGGTACTTTGAAAATCTTAATTCATAGCGGTAATGTAAACTTTTACAGGCAGTTGTAAATATAAAACAGATGTTTTTAATTCAGTAAATGAATTGACTTTAATATACTTTGTAATAAATGAAAGCGTTTGGAATGATTATGAGCTGAATATTATGTATATATATAAACTTTGTTTTTCTACGTAACGTCCAAGTTACTTCCGAGCCAACTGTAAGAAATAGCTTTTTCCCATTTCCACAGTTTCGCCTTTCTTTTATAGATCAACGATCTGTCAGACTGGCGACATTTTGGCTAGCGCTGACATAGCTGTGACCTCCGGCAAACATTTATTCGCGGCAGTCCAATGATAACAAACGGCATTGAATCAAATACGGCGCCCGGATATTTTCCTGCTAGTGACTGAACCCCCCCCCCCTTCCGTTTCCTCTACCGTCGCGAGAGTAAAAACTTAAGTTAAAGGCTTCTACGTGTAAAAAACACAGTCCAGTAAAGCCATCCAATGGCGACAGCCATTAATTAGTATTTGGAGCAAGTGTACCTTGTATCTCGTAATGTATGCAGGATAACTGTCTAAGGAATGGTGAAATATGTATACCTCTGCACTTGTTCAATTACAAAGCGTATAGTATATATTACATTCTAATATTTTTTATCGATAAGTAACGTAATTGGAATAAAAAGAAATCTATTAGATCTCGTCTCCACACCTATTTCATCAAAATCGGCTTAGCGGTTGGGGCGTGAAATTTGACCAGGCAGACAAACAGTCATTGAGAAAGACAGACTAATAGAGAGATGGGAGAATGAAAAGACGGGCATACTTTTGGAATCGTATTACTATACCTACTGTGTTTCTTGTTAAACAACATTGTTTTAAAAAAAATAGCAGAAGAATTTCAAAATGTAAATAAACGGATTCGTTATTATATTTTTCCAGCCATTTAAATAATTTACGACCCCATTAAGGCTACCTACTGGTTAGTGGTAGATGTTTATGGAGTACTCGTAAACATGGAAACATGGCACTACGACTGTGCAACACTCGTAAATGATATCGTAATGAATAACAACTTTTGTACATCATGACTGTGTCTATTTTGTCGTTTTGCTAACATAATAGAAAAGAGGAATATGTTGTTCCGAACATTTTCACTTCTGAATATTGTAAAATTTTCAAACAAATTTGTCCTTCCTCTCGAAACTGTCAGTTATCAACAGGAATTTCTTTTGACATACATATGAAATTTAGAAGGGTCATGACGTCATTCATTCAAATGGTATATTATCCTGTAACTGTTTTGTATCTACTTGAGCTTCAATAGTAGTAAAATCGAAACAGACATATCTTACTCTAAACCCTGGACATTTCCGGACGCGCAGGGGGTTATCAGCGAGATGTCGATGGATATATTTTTTAATAATATTATTATATGGTTACGCCAAATGCTTTACGTGGTAAGCAGTGTGTGCAAAGCATCTCCATTAAAGATCTGAGGTGCTTCTTCTACATTAGTCAGAGTCTTTATACAAGAGGGCTGATTAATTTATAATTGATGGATCTATTGTGCTTTAACACAACAATAAGGCATCAAGTAAAGTATGATACGAACAGACAAGTATCCGTTTACATTTTATAATGAATCCGCTTTCATATTTACGACTACAATGACTTCATATCACGAACCGTTATCAAAGTGAAATGTAACAAATTGTATTAAACCCAAATGTTACACTCCGAGCAAGTTAAGTCTAGCAACTTGTTGGAAAATAGCACGAAAACATTTAAAAAATCATGTATAACTTTTAGTTTTTATATAAATAAATGTATCCTCATTGTAATACGTGTATTTAAAATATCAACAGACAAAGAAACGAATGGAAAATACGTTACGAACGAAACTTGTCACGGGGCAACTAATCCTTATCTTATCAATGCAGCTTACTAAAAACATAATTCTGTCCTACTTACACGCATTATTGCAACGATTCTAATGATAACGAGCTGAAAGCACCATTTTGATGACGTTTAAGTCATTGCTGACTGTTTTTCAGTCTACACTAATCCACTGTTTGACATAATATGCGTGTACCAAGAGACATAACTTGGACAAATTTAAGAAATATTTGTTGATATTTGTGACCGATTTGGGTAGTAACCGCACAGAACGTGAGGATTTCAAGAAACTTAATAAATATTTATTACATTTAATACCTACCATCCAATATTAATAGTTTCTATCCAATACCAATCTATGTAATAATCACACTCGCAAGGAAAATGAAATTATCAAAAGAATAATAATCTATTTTTTATTTATTGACGCACCAACAGCATTACGCACAATCTAATAGCTAACTTGTAGGTACCATAGTATGTATCCCAATTATAGATTCATCTAGCATACTCCGGTACGACATAAAAATGAAACATTCAAAAGGACAACATAGTATAATATTAAATTAAGCAGAAAAACAAATAATGGTATTTTTTTAAGTAGCGGACCTTTAATAAATATATATAAATTGTAAAAAATTGGAAGATCAATTTATGGTTAAAAATGAATATAAGTAAAGTAATAAACACAGGTAAAGAACAGATCTTACTTTTAGTTCGCGAATCAATGCCCAAAATTTTCATTACACAAATCGAAATACAATAATTATTCGCATGAATTTTAAAACTCTCATACAGTATGTACTTCGATATATTGTTACCATTACGATGTTATAAATAGAACGGTCTAATTCTCGGCAAACGAATATTTAATCAAAATTAATCTACTTACCTACATATTAACCGTCGCGCTGTAAGAAGCGGCCCGTTTCCAACAGTGGAACGTTAAAGGTTACATGATGAATAAATAATAATAATAAATATCTTAGGGGAAATCCACGCACGGCCTTCTGATCCCAAACTACGCGAAGCTGCTAGACTATATTTGCACGTATGAACATATATGTAAACATATACCTGCATAGATAATTTTACAACCAGACGCGAATCAAATAGATGCGGTCATCACAAATTATTGTATCGGGTGGGAATTGAACCTAAAACCCTCGCCTCGTCATTAAATCACTCAACATGCTATTTTACCATAATAGATACTACCAAACGGTATTATTAACATAAGTAAGACAGAGGAGAAGTTATTGACTTTAACCAGGTAGAACTGCCAATCGAGAATAAAAAAACATACGACATTTATACATACATACCTTCATATTTTCACGCCAGGTCTCTTACGGATTAGGCAAAAAGCAAATGACATTGATATAAAAAACAAAAAACTATACCATCGCCGGTCGGTGTTCTTGGCACACGGTATGGTACCAACATGGCAAGTTAATTGCAGTAGTGTTTGTAACATATTAATATAGCTTGATTAATGACAATCACTTAACGCCGGTGCCCGAGCTGGGATTAGCGAGATTAATCACGCAGCTGATTTAGAACAGCGGCCGAACCGCATTGTAATAATAACAGTTTACTAGTACACTTCGCAAATATCTATTTAAAGCATACTCGTATTTTATCAATAAACCTTTTCCACGCGTCTTTACTCCATAAATCATGACTCATTTAACAATAAAATTGTGATATACGCGAGGAATATCTTTTGAAAGACTATTTTCTCGATAAAGCTTTTCGACGTATGAGTACGCCGTTTACCTAACATGTCTCGTTTAATAATAATAGAAATAAACTTCACGAATATCTATATCAAGCCTATTTTATCAATAAGGTTTTTCGCCACGTCTGTACTCCATATAAATATATTGATTCGCTAATAATAATAATGAAGCACCTGATGAATTTCTATTTAAAATTTATTTTCGGTTTTAAGCTTTCAATATGGATTTGCTGTATACAAAATGAGTCGATTTACCTACTCGTATGTATATAACTCGGTTATTAAACATTATGAAATTACTCTCCAGCTTGTTACGGGATTGTCCAGATACGGGTTATATGGTTACAAGGATGGAGTTTGATGAACTTAAATCAATCACCGACTGTTTAATTGTTCGTTTAAAGTTTAATCATGAGCTAATCAAAGCTTTTCAGATGTCAAAACAATGTCCGATCCCCAAATGCTTTATTCACCATCATCATCATCATCAGCCTCTCGATGTCCACAGCTGGACATAGGCCTTCCCTAATCGGCACTCCATCCGGTCCTGGCCTTTCCGCATCCAGAACCTTCTCTCTTCACGTCGTCACACCATCTCGTAGGAGAGCGACCTAATTCTTATTAAGGCTTTATTAGCATAATATTATTACTCAGTATATATTATGCAGTTTATTGATGTCTATTCTAGAAAACACTAATCTCCCACATCACTAATTAAGTACTTAGTGTTTGTTGTGTCATTGGCACAATAAATAATTAACCGACGATTAACAAATGATTCACATAGTTTGTTTTGCATTACCGCCCGGTTAGCTTCTGCAAACGACGTTCAGGCTGCGGTGGAATGGAAAGTTAACATAAGCGAATAATATTTAAACGATCGATTAAATGTCGATATCCTCGGGGCTGAGCTAATGAAGCGCTGTACACCACGCTGTGACATCGCTCATTGGACTTTACTCAATCGGAAACCTGCAAATCCAATACTAGCACATTTAGCAGGGACGTGTTTATCTTTAATAAACGTATGTACGTAGATATAAACCGGAGTAATCCTAGAATTAATTTAAGTCGATTGCAGTGGTAATTTTAATAGATTTTTTTTAACTCAGAGAATTTAGGAATGATGACGAAATCTTTAGCACTTTTTCTCAGAGGATCAAAAACATAAAAACGATGTACTTGTGTTCATATATAATTTAAACGTGAAATTTTGCGTTAAGTTTAATTTATCTCGAGTTGTGGATAACGGAGTAATTCTAAGTGGAATTAACTTAACCACTTGCAATGGGACCCATTATGTATAGGTAAATAGATGAGTCTTTAGTACTGAAATGAGGAGTCTTTATTACTGAAATGAGTCTTTAGTACTGAAAACTGATAAATCGAGACTTGGTAATATGGAAACAATGTGATTGACTTCACATAAAAGGTTGAGCCTGATTTTTGGTAGTCATTTCCCGTGAACTACAAGTAATAATATCTCTGTGCAGTCTTCT
>DWDT01000190.1:0-25327 GCA_018245595.1 Microceris scylla
CCCATCAACTTCCTTTAAGCCACCTTATATATTTTTATAAATCATATAGTTTTCCATATAATTGGTGTTACTATATCAATGGTTTTATCCAAGGTACAAATAGAGATATATGAATAGAATATTTCTTTGTAGTTTCACTTTGTTAATATGATTGGCCAGGATGCATGAAAATGTCTGATAGAAGTGAATATAGCCTGGTTAGCCTAAAAGTACACTTCCTCAGTACTACAGGAAAAAATAGTCAGCTGGTTACAGATTGGTGGATTATATATCGGCTGCTCACATGAATATGAAAAAAATATATATAGATGAGGTGACTTCCTCCCAATTGATTGTCACATGATAGATTATATTGTTATTGTAGGTAGGAACTTAGTCATTAAAATCTGATGCTGGCTTATATACCATAACCTTTTTGACTTCTTTATCATTACACATATGTAACTGGTGCCTCCTCTCCGAATGAGACCTTGTAACACATAGTGGCAAGTTTTGTCTTCAATGGGAGGCAGTTTGATTACAATTGTTATAGCTTGTATTAAGCCTTATTGTGATAGCAAATCTTTCTAATGTTTGGTTTTGATATTAGACCTACACCTATCTGCAACTGCATCCAGCTGTGAGACATAAATGCATCATAGACTAGAATTCAGCTTTGGTGTTATATTAAATATAAAGTTATTGTAATTTTGTTTTAGATGGATCAACCAATTTACAGCTGGTCTGGTAAATTACTACAGAGAAACGCCAAGATGGGCATAGTGTAAATAACAAATGATGCATTTTACACAAACCTACTTCCTTTGAGGGATCAATTTAAAAATAGTATAAAAACAAATCTCCCATGTAGATAATTTTTAAGATTAAACTTTTGGACCTAGAGATGAGATGTGCCATACTGATTCTACTATATAAAAATAAAATCGGAAATAGGCATATCAATAATAATGGAGTCATAGTCAATAGAAAATCACAGTATGGTCACTTAGTGTTTGTTGATGACAATATTAATATCATTGGAATGATATGTTAAAAGTACTTGCCCATGATGTCACTTTAGGGAGTGCAAAGCTGAGTACGGAGTTGGGCCTATGCCCTGAAGCCGGGGTCACTCGGCAGTGATGAAGAAGCAAAATGTACGCACTCTATCGTTAATTGTGTGCACATTTACATATTTGCTCATTGGTGCGGCAGTTTTTGACGCGTTGGAGTCGAAAACTGAGAGAAATAGATTTGAAGTTCTTCAAGGTAAAGTTCTAAGAAAAGTATTTATCTGTATGTAAAAATTAATTAAATCACCTGCCATACAAATTCCAAATTAAGACTATTTACTCAGGTCATAATCTAGCTTTTTAAAACCAACATCCAATTCCAAAATCTTTGTGTTCTGTTCTATGGTAGCTTCAAACTAAGCAAAGAGAATGATAGAACATTACATCAGTAACAGATGTATCATTGGCCTAATGTTCTTATCTGGCATGTTGGTCAAGTAAAAAAGACACTGATTGTTGGGGTTATGGATTTAATTCCCACTAAGTAGGTATTTATTGTGTTAAAATGTATAATTAAATTATTTTAGTTACAATAGCTTAAACTTTGGCTAATAGATAAGATTATTGTGGTTGAAGTGTCCCAACATAATATAATTAAAATGCTTTACATTATCAAATACATTGGCAAACTGTTGTCATCACTTAACCATTTTTAGGTGTGTTGCTAAGAGAAGTTTGGAGATATTGACGTTATATTAATATATTTATTGGCTACAAAATTATTTCATTTTAGGTTTCTAATTTGATAACAATTATTGTGTTCACTTTGCAGCTATAGAAGGCATGATAGTGAGAAAATATAATATATCAGAGGAAGATTTCCGGATAATGGAGACTGTGGTGCTGAAATCTGAGCCGCACAAGGCTGGTCAGCAGTGGAAGTTCACTGGCGCCTTTTACTATGCCACCACTGTGCTAACTACCATTGGTGAGTTATTGGTTTCTAAGCTTCGGATTGGATTCGTCAAATGTGTATTATGAATTATACATGCCTACTGCCATTCCTTTGTTATTGTCAATTGATCTAATTTAGTTTTATTCTTTATCAGAGGTACATTTTCAAGTTTTTATATTTACCCAGATTATGTCAATATTGCAGTGCAGTGATAGCCTAGTGGTTAAGAATTCACCCCTCATTCCGGGGGTGCCGGGTTCAAACCCACGGCGTGCACCTCTTTACAAAAGTGTGTTTTAAGTTTAAATATCACTTGCTATCATCTTAGAAAAAAAAATTTCTAAGATGTGTGAAAGTCTGCCATCCCGCACTTGGCCAGCGTGGCAGACTATGGCCTTAACCCTCTCACTATGAGAGGAGACCCGTATTCCAGCAGTGGAATTGTAATGGGTCGAAAAAAAAAAAAAAATGTCAATATTTTCGTGTGTTATATGTTGGATATAATTGTCTTTGGTTGCATGCACTGACATTATATATTATGGGTTTATACAATGATAAAATAAGCTTTTGCTGTTTTCTACAGGATATGGTCATTCAACACCAGCTACAATAGGGGGGAAGCTGTTCACCATGTTCTATGCCATTGTTGGAATACCCCTGGGACTTATCATGTTTCAGAGCATTGGTGAACGGGTCAACAGACTTAGCAGGTTAGAATAATTAAAAAAAAAAATATTTCATTTCCTAACTTCAAATTTTGAAGAGAATTCATTTTATTATATGCGTTTACATGTGGAAGTGCAGTGATAGCTTAGTGGTTAAAAATTCAGCCTCGCACTCTGGGGGTGCTGAGTCAAATCCATGGCGCGTACCTCTTTACAAAAATTTTTTTTTGCATAAAACAATTGATCAATAGTTTTATGTATCGCACAACTGTGCCAATACTTATTAATCACATCATTTTCTTACCATTTCTAGCGTGATAATAACATCGATTAAACAAGCGATGCACTGCAAACAGACCAACGCATCAGAGGTGGATTTGATATGTGTGGTGACGGCTCTCTCGTCGCTCACCATCGCTGGTGGTGCCGCCGCGTTTTCCAAGTTCGAGGGCTGGAGTTATTTCGACAGTGTGTATTACTGTTTCATCACACTTACTACCATCGGTAAGTTATATACTTCATAATTAAATAATCATTAATATACTTAAATATTGAAAAATCTCTACACACAGTTTCCATTTATTGGTAAATAATATTTTTTACATTTTTTTTTATATTTTCATTTTATATTGTCACTTCAATAATTTAATAGAATTAAAAAGAAAATTATCCTGTATTTTCAAACTTTGATACATGTTCCAATTTCGTGCATCATTCACATGCCAGGTATTGTATAAAGGAAAATTAAATTCACTTCAGGATTTGGTGACATGGTGGCTTTGCAAAAGGACAACGCTCTCAACCGCAAGCCATCCTATGTGATGTTCGCGCTGATATTCATCTTGTTCGGACTGGCGATTGTCGCTGCTTGTCTCAACCTGTTGGTGCTTAGATTTGTGACCATGAACACGGAGGATGAAAAGCGAGATCAGCAGCAGGCTGAACAGGTAAGTGAGATAGTGGAATGGACCTGCAGGTGCTATAAGATTTTAAGTCATATTAACAGTTGAGAACATTTATATCATACTTTCTGCTATTAAGGCAATTCCTTGGTAATCCCTGGCTGCCGATTCAAGAAAAACAATCACAATTCTTTATACTGGCCTCTCATGTGTGCTAGTGTCTTTTTTGTACAAGTACTAGTGGGTATACATATTTATCGTTGTGTGCAAAAATCCATCACACAGGTGTGCCTGATTTTGAAAAATGAATTCATCATCATCAGTTTGTACATTGGACACAGTCTGTGACTTTTTTCCTACAATCCCCACGCTGGGAATGCACCCCACTCTCGCAACAAGTACTTTGCTGCCCGTCGGCGGTCAGGGCATGCCCCTTACACCCTGTAAGAAAAAAAAATCTAGAAAACTGAATAGCATCAATTAATATCGTAAAGGGTGTCTTGTTATCCTGTTACTTCAGTACTGTAATATTTTAGGTGAAGTCGTTCTGTAAATGACCTTATGTTGTTTTTTTTTTATAGGCCCAGCAAGTAGCAGTGCGTCTCGAAGGCGATGTGATAACAGCCGATGGAGCGGTACTACGCGGTGTTGCCAGAGGCACTCGGTTGCCAGCTGCCCCTAGAAGAATTAGGCCGGGTTAGTTAAATGTTGCTATAATAAATATTATTTCTTAGATGAAAACTTGCTAGGTATTGGATGCATTATGTTCATAAACATTTTCAAAGTTCAGTGTTATAAGGTAATTTCTATAAATGATCAAGGAATAATTTTTTTTGCCATTATTAATGCAATCTGAAACCATGTACTGTAATAAAGTCCTCTGTCATTAATATTTTACTAGCAGACCTATTATTTACACAAGTTACATGCATATTACAAATGGTATGCATCATTTATACGATATGTCGGGCTTATAAAATGCAAATTGAAAATGTACAGGATCTATTAATCTAGTACAAAACATTAATTAAAATTAGTTTATTGAATTTTCTTGTTGTAAATTTCTAATAGCTCCAAAGGTTGTATTTGTTAAAAGTTTTTATATTTTTATGCCGCTAGAGGACGCTACATATACATGTGAGAATAACTTGAATATAATACGTTAGTTTCATATTTTCCAAATAATGTTTTTTTTCCAATTGTTGAATATTAGTTTGAGATATTTGATAATAGCTATGTAAATTGTAAGTTTTGTTATTTATTTTAAGCCTCAATATTCTTTCATGAGGTTTTATTTATTACATTTGTCAATTTTCGTAGATAGCGCCGATGACATTAAAGAAACTTCATATGTTTTTGACGTCGCAACTTTTTAATTAACCATTAATAAAGCTTAAGGTTAGCGCTAAATCTTCATTTCGGCCAGTAGTTTTCGCTTATTAGGACATTAAAATCCTGCTTATAATTTCTGAAAGCCAGTTAATGCCATTGTACATAGCATTTTTTATTGGGGAAATCAGATCTAAGAATACAGTACGTTTAGATGTATTAAGATCGAAAAGCATAATGTTGTGGTTCTATCTTGTCAGGAAAGATTCATAGACTAAAAATGGAATGTAGAAACCTACAGGACTATTATAATATAACAAATTAAATGATACGTATGATCAAACGCTCCAAAACAATAGTAAAAAGCTATTGGATAAGACAACCGTCCCCAATAACATATTAAAATTCCACGTTAAAGAAACAGGAATCCTATTATTGCCTTGACTTTGCTTTTTCAAATTCCTGGAAATAAAACGACTGCTACGACCATGCCTTCATATAGAAGCTTATTTCTCGAAACTTCTTTAATAGATATTTATGTATATATAACAGCAGCGGTATTGACTTTAGAACGAATGGCTTATGGCATTTAATACTTTTGTCTATACTTATTATTTTGTAGGCATTTAAATTATTCTTTCTTTCTTCAAAAATAGTGCAGGTGCCCATTCTAACCTGATACTACAGTATGTGTGCGTGTGCATGCGGGTGTGAGTGAGCGTGTGGGTGTGTGAGTATAAGAGTGCGTGCGTGTTTGTGTGTGTGTGTGTGTATGTGCGTGTGTATGAGCGTGTGTGTGTGTGTGTGTGTGTGTATATGTGTATGTGTGCGGGTGGGTATGTGGGTGTGGATGTGTGTGTGGATGTGTGTGTGTGGGGGTGTGTGTGTGTGTCAAAACGTAGTACATTAATTATTAATTAACTATTATCGGTACAGATCACACACGATTTCCTAAAGTACTAGTTTAATATTTTCGTAGTAGCCCAAATGAGTCATAACAAAGGGAACAAATGTAGCACTAAATTCATCAGTTGCATTACTTGTATTAATTTATTGAAAGCGATAAACTGCATCCACACCAAAAGTACTACTACTATAATACTGGGACATTTTCTAGAACTCCAGTGACCTCATCTACTACCGACAAATACCTTTCTGTTATTGGATGTTGTTGCCCAGTAACACTTGGAAACGTTGCTTCTTAATCAGTAACTGTGGTATAGATGCACCTTTACTGATCTAGACAAGCAATGCGCGTCCAAGCATTTTATTTACCGAATTTCATACTATAGCCCTAATAGCGACTAGATTTTTTATAAGCTAGATATTAATTGAAAATGCCTAGTAGTCTTTGTCTTCATAGCTTCTAATGTCTGGTTGCAGGTGATACGACCGTGGTGCCGCTGTACGTCGACGAGGAGTATCCCCCAAGTGTGTGTAGCTGTTCATGTAATTGCTTTGGACCAAATAGGTAATATTAAACAGCCAAATATTGGTTTAACGTTACATTGAATTTAAGAAATCTGTATAAGAATTTTGTCACGCAACAAGTTTAATCATCGTGATTTATTACTTTTCAGATCAATTCCTTATCGAGATCCACTTTCACCGGTGCCTCCGACCAACTTCAGGCAGATCAGATCGAAGAACTACCGCGAGTTAGGAACCATACCACGATACATCGAGAAAGCCTCATGTAAAAGCGGATCGCAATCCCTACGCCTTAATTCAGCTTCAGGATACCTATACATGAACGCAAAGACAAACGACTTCCAATTAGAGCCGGAAGACTTCAGAGAAATGGTTGCGAAAAGACGGGAACAGTTGAGGCGGGGCATGATGATGTATGAAATGAGATATAACAACAACGAACAATACCTTAACCCTTACAGGCACAGCCTGAGCACTCGAATGGAAACCAGTCCTCATAGCTCATCGCTTTACTCGATGAATATACGTTCAGACAACCGTAGCAATGATCCTCTAGTAGACGATTACGATTCTGAAAGGTCCAGCTATGCACGAAAGAAACTCATGAAAAACATAGAGAGGAACACGAGCAACCGACGTATAGAGAACTACTTCTATGATGACGCTGTGCTGCATTTCGATGACGAATATGCATTTGATGGGTCCATACTATTCGCAAAAAGAAGAAAATCCTTCGAGAGGAACTGGGACGATTTCACCACGGGAATGCCGGGAAGTTCTTTTGGTGCTGATCAAGTGTCTAACGACGGTAGCTACGGGTACTACCTTCCTGACGAAGCTGATCAGGAGCAGTGCTTTGTGAACGACACCCTCACATTCAATCTACCTCCGCACCGAGCGAGCATATAATACAGTGCCAAAGTGATGTGCCAAACATTTGCCAAATAGGTTAGTGTTAGTTAAAGAACTAATAAAAGGGCCAATTAATTTAAAATAAAGACTAAAATTTGCCGTAGTTTCGATTCGAACATAGCTTTTACACGTAGGTGAGTAGTTGCGTTTTTATTCATATTTTACAAATACAAGCTTGGCTTTCTTGTAGATACATAGTGTAATATAGAATGCTTCTCATTTAGCCGATCCGTGAATATCCTCGCACACTACTGATTACCTTACTCACGCCAAGGTTATTCTGATAGGATGACAATAGGTAGATATCCAGTAGATAGGAAAATAAACCAATTTGAGACGAGGCTTTTTCTTACCTGTACTTAACTATATAGATCACACTGAACCCATGCTAAATGCAATATAAGTAGAATATCAGTATTAGTACCACAGGTAATTTCATTTTCACAGGTATTGCCTTGGGAAATATCTCTTATACTTGGTTAAGTTCATTTACATATTTTATATTGAGTAAAATTCAAGATAGTATCAAAGAATATATTACTGACAAAATTCCATTACTACCTCACAAGTTAACAGTAACGAGTACCAGTAAGTCTACTGAATGAACAACTAAAGCTACAGCAAATTATAATTGTCTAATATAAGGCAATAATGTTACGCACATGTCGCTCAAATTTATTTATTAATATTCAGTAATTTTAATTGATCTATAAAATCATGTAGTGTGTGAGGTCATGTAAAACAGTTTAAATAATTTGTTGAAAACTTTCCAATCTCGTATTTATTTTTATTTTGTTTTAATATCTAAATCTAGTCAAAATTAAGGTCTCTCAAGTGTATTTTATGTTGTATCCTACTATATCACTCCCAAAAAATTCTATGTTTCCACTATTAATGAACACTGGAATAATTTTATTTTATTGTTATGAAAGTTATTTGTTATTTATTTTGTAAGAACACAAGACTGCCCTGTTCTCATTTTTATTTGATTAATTTACTGATTTAGCTTGAGGTTTAAAATTATAATTTATTAAAAATATTTGGCATAATTTATTGCAAAGAGTATTTGAGTATAAAACTTAGTTATTGGCTTAACAAGTAAAATTCCACTTGTTTTTGACATCCTTCTCATTGTCAAATGCTTTCAAAAGTGTTTATCTAAACTATTTCTATTTATTTGTATCTAGAGAATAAGACAGGTATTTTGGGAAATGCCATTTAACTCATGACATGTCTATGAAACAATTTAAATTTTATCTAAACATATTAAGTAATATATACATGTATGTGAATAATTTATTCCTTTATTCATTCACAGAGTACTACAATCTTCTGCCTACCCCTTTAGGGAAATACAGGCGTGATGTTATATTCATTTAGAATCATTAGATTCTAACAGTAATGAAAACTAATTTGTTGATGTATTTATGTGGAAACATTTTGTGGTGTTTATTATTTTTTTTACAATATTCTATGGAGTTTTATGCCAGCTAGACTTTACTTTTATATTTACATAACATCCAGTTTTAAAGAAGACTTGCAGGAGAATTATTATAAATTAAAAAACCACTATGGTTCAAAATCCAAGTCTTGTCCGATTTCATATTATTTGGGGTCAATTCTCATCATTATTGATGATACTAAATCTATAATGTCATAGAAAAAATTACTGGGCATCTCCCAAGATCTTGTTTCCTAACTATTGTAGGGTGCATGCAATTCTAATTCTAAACATAAAGACTTATAGTTCAATTTATCATGCACAATGCAACAGTTAGGTCTGTATTATGACATAGATTAAACTTTCTCATAGATAGTCATAGTTGTAAATTTTCCCTTGTGTATATTGTCATAATACTTTTAGAGTGTAATTAGCATAAATAAATATTTATAATGTTTTACGGTAGGTATGATGCAATCCTATAGCTGAAGTATGTTTCAGATCCACTGTTTCTTAAAACTCTTCGATAAATTAATTAATACTAAAATTTTTAGTCAATTGAAATCTGAGCAAATTGGGGCCAGATTGCTAGTACGAAGTAACTTTTAAGGTCCACAACACATCAATTATTTAAAATTTTAAACTTTTCTCTGTGCCCCATCAAACACATTTCTAATATGTTGATCTTAAAACATAACTATTTAAAAATAATTTAACATGTTGCTATCAGGCCACTCACTATTTGAATTCTTAAATTATAAGCGCTTACATTTTGTTATTTGCTTCAAAAGATTGTTTGCCGTTTACTAATATATTGTTTTGTCATTGACATTGCTTAAAGTTAATGTACCACAAGTGACTGCAGTACAGTTATCTTACACTCATCCTTTAAAATTAGCTATCTTATTAATGAGTTTATTTCCTTATTATTAATTAGGAAAAAATCTGTTCATATAAATATTGCAACAATTGGCTGACAATCCCAAGTTGGCTTATTGTTAACTATTTAATTTGCAAAGCAACAACACGGAATGTTACATTGAAAATTTATTGAAATTTAAAATAAGAATACTCTTCCAAAATTTAAAACTTTTTAAAAAGGTGTTATTGATTTTGAACGGAATACCTAAATTCCTTGTTTATGAGTTTTGAAAAGGTAATATTTTTTTTTTTATTCACTATAACTTTTAAATGTTATGTAATTAATGTCTTAAAAAATATGGTATATTAATATAATATTTACTGTTGTCAAATAAATTGTTTTGTATTATGATAATATTCATAAACTTGATCTTAAATTATTAAATTCGATTCAAAATCAGTATTACTTGATCGGACCATATATAGTGTTGCCAAAAATTGTTTGACATTCTAAAAGAAATCACTAATATGTATTAATATTAAACTTTATTAATTTATATGAACATAAAGTGGTCTTTACAAGATGACACAGGATTATGAAACAATGTATATAAATATATAGTCCATTGAATATATAAAATCGGTATTAATTACTAATTAAAAGAAAGGTTCTCACAGTATTCTATATTGAAAACAAAATATGTGGAATTGTATATATTATTTGTTTTTATGTATATGCTTAAATGTGTTAATTAAGCACTTTCTCTAAAACCTGTCAAATGTGCCACAAATAGGAACTCCACATTAAAGATGACAATGGCATATTAATAAACAGTATGTGAAGCTGATTTTTCTTACATTGTATTTCAAATGAAATTGGTAAATTCTGAAATGAATAACACTTGTCTAGTCAAGGTTATTATTTGAATTTAATGAAAATCTTTGTATATAACTATAGACAATTAGTGTTGCCAAAATATGTTAAGAAATGCCAAAAGATATTATATATTGAAATTGACAGTATTACTATTAATTATCTGTATTTAGTTTCCTCAGTATAAGTTACAGTGTTGTCATGCTTTTATTCATTAAATAGGATATCTTTTAGTCATGTACATTCCGCAACCCATTGTGATATTATTATTTAAATATAAGGCTTGAGATTTATTTAGTTTGTTCTATTGTAATAAATTGTTTTGAAATTACAACCTGCATTAAAAACAACCTAACTAGCTTTATTAAATAGATTGTTTATAACTTGCATGTAGATGAAAATGTTATTGTATTTAATGCAAATGGTCCTTTAAAATATGTATGGTAAATACTGCTAATATGATAAGCAATTATGGTTAAAATATCAAAACAATTGTTTAATCAAAGCATGACTGCTTGCCAATTCAGTTCCTTAGTTATTAATATGTTATTGATTGTTCAAGAGCGAATTAATATACAACGATATGTATGCAGGTGTGTGTATTTAAAAATCAATGACAATTCTATTAACGTTGCCATATAAGAACAAGGGATTTAGACATTTTATATATTCATTCAACTAATGTAAATTATAACATTTGCAGTGCACCATTTTAAGATACATTTATGGTTTCCAGTATTATCAATGCAAAGGTACATATTATGAGCATCTGTTAAAGTTACTGCTGGGCATAGGCCGTGTTAATGAGGTTTATGGCCATAATTTCCACGCTGGGCCTGCGGTTTAGTGTTCATAGAGCACAGGGTTATGTACCGCCTATACCTCTTCCCATCAAGTGTGGATGAAAGAGTTAAAGACACATATATTCCAAACCGCTTTTAGAATTATTAATTATTATTCCTTATTTCAAAAGTTAGTATAAAGTGAAACATAAATATTGATACATGTCAATAAACGGGAATTATTCCAAAAAGGGAATATAAAAAATCAAAGGCATTTTGCCAATTAAATTAAAAAGGGAATTTAATAATTAACATATGAAGGAATATATCTTGTTTTTGAACAATGTTAGCTAACTGGATTCTACTTGCTTTACTAAGTTGTACTCCAGATTCCTTGGGATATGGCATATTTATTATTATAGTCCAGAAATGTATACATAATGTTGATGAAGACATGTGATGTGCAAATCATGTAATTTCTTTTAATAATTTTCATTCTTCGCCTGTTAGTATAAGTTTTGTAGAACAGTCTGAATTCGCTCTGAAATCATTATCTACTAATTTAAAATTTCAGAACACTCCAGTATTATTCATTTGCTCTGTGATAATTTTTCTAGTCAACAGTATTGCCAATTTATATAGAATTAATTAACTAATAAGTGTAATTATAAGACATGCCAATAACGGAGAGAGATTTTTAGGGAAAGTTAAATTTTCTTTCCTTCTCCTTTGTATGAAGTAGAGGTGGCGAGATTTTATATCATTTTTAATTATACATATGATTTGATTATTATACTGAAATTTTGGAAATTGTTTTGTTATAAATTTATTTTGTTGCTCCTATTTATTTCGGAATTATTAATATTTGGCATGTAAGTTTATAAGTTTACTTTTCATACTTCATCCTTCTATGCAATTGCAATTTTGGAAATCGGATTTTTTCTATTTTAATTCTGAATGTTCAAGTGCGAAATTTAATTGTGAACTACTCTATATCGTTTAGGATTCTGTCTGTTAATATTCTAAATTATAAGACATTAACACGAATCGAGGTCTGATGTAACATAATTAATAATAAAATAAAATGTAAAATAAATCGAATTTCATTAAAAAATACACACTTAAAACTGTTTTTATCTTTTAAAAAAACCCCTGTCTTGTCTATTTAATCAATTATAATTAAAATTTGAATAAACCACAGCATAATAATGGCTTGCAGATACAGATTTATATTCATATTAAGTTATATTCTTGTGGAATGAGTTTTAATTGAAAAAATATATATTTTTGTGTGAATTTATAGAAAAAGATATTTTCTACACTTATAAAAACTTCAAAGTTCTTGTGTCTATTAATTAATGATCTAATATGTTCACTGACATGGAATCTTTCGTCGTTCAATCTTGGATGTAATTATGTAGGTCTCATAAACTGAGAAAGTCCATGATGTGAGAACGGAGCGTGGGTAGATTACAGATGCTTTAGTCTTAGAGAATATTATGGGGAACACTTATACGCTCCTTTTTCTTATGATGCTTTCTTTCATGGTTAAAATGAGAAATATTTATTTAAAAATGGCACAGAGGTGTAAAGTTTGAGGTGTGTACGAGAAAGTTTGTTTGAAAGTTGAGAAAGTTATATGGACAATAGTCCCCCGACAGCTGTTAGGTTATTATTGTCTAATACCAGACTATAAATTATTGCTTGGCTGCTATTATTACTGAGGTGAAACTGTTGATGGGGTAACAATTTTGAAGCGTTACGAACATTTAGGATCATTCGAAGAGTAGGGCGGAATATTCGTAACGGTCGGACAGAATGCGTGACTTACGCATTCCATTAAACTAAAGAGATAGCATAAAATTTTTGTTCAAATTTTTTTATATGCTTTTTAAACAATTCTTGAACTTACCATAAGTTTTGAACTTTAATTACCCAATTGATGGGATTTTTGTTTGTTGCTTCTCTCTTTAACATCACAGTACTTTTCAACGGTATTTATTATACAAATTGCTTAGTTTTGAAATAAAAATTAAAAAGAGAGAACAAGATACAATACAAGTGCTTCGGTTCGATTGGTTTTTACTGAGAAGGCATTAGATAATCGTCCACACAAATCGATACAAATAAAAAAGTCGCCTCTGTAATTTCAGAGATCTAAGGCAAATTTGTTTTTTTACACTGATTAAATTTTTGCTCCATGATAACAATAATTTATTTCATAGTATTTTAATGATACAAATCTTTTCATCTACGATAGATAACGCTGACGATCTCGATTATTTTATAATCGACAAGAAGTTTCATATCTGTCGTGCGTGAGGTCCATGCCAAAATTTTGTATTTCAACTGCTTTCTGCATATATTTGATATATTAAGTAATTAAAAACTGGGGAATTATTTTTAATCGGATAAATAAAATTAATGTACTATTATTTGTTTACTCAAAGACAATGTAAAACATTTCTATATTTATTAAGTCTAAATAGGTACTGGTGTGAATCTAAGGTTCATAAATAACCGTTTCTAGATATTCCTTAGGTTTTCTACAGGTGAAAATAAGTAATTAAATTATACAATTTAAACTAGTTGCAGTGCAATAGTTTGTTTTATTTCTTAAGCTACAAGATTTAAATACATTGACATTATTTATGTAACATTTAATTCATGTACAATAGATCAACTATTAATTTGCTTTTGTTTGGACAAAATAAAAACGATATGAATACACAAACATCTTACGTCAAACGTCAAAGTCACGTAGCAGTCTGTCAAATATTGCGAACCGCGTGTGGACCTTTATCTAATCAACAGGGTAATAATAAGTTTCTACATTCATATTGAAAATATAAATGTACATGAAAGTAATTAAAAAACCATGGCGAGTATAGAAATAGGAGATTTGATCTATAAATTTAATTCTCTCACAGAGAAACCAGTAAAATATCTTAGCGTTCAGAATGATGTGAAGGAGGACATAAAAAACTTGGTTAAATCTTTATACGACTACACGAAAAGTCAGGAAACGACTAAGAAATCAAAGAAAAAAAATGCTTTACCGGAAATAATTGTAAAGGATTTTGACGAAGAACAAATTTGGCAACAAATTGACCTTCAAAACACAGACTGTTGGGATGATTTTGTGTGGGATGTTGCAAACTGTATGTCCGCTAAGAATGAACTCAATTTCCCTATACAAATAGCTCAATCACAAGAAAATATTCAGTCTGAAGGCCATACTGAAGTGTTTGATAATGAAGAACCTCCAACAACATCAAAGAAAAATAAAGAAATGAAAAAGAAAAAGAATAAAGACAACAAGTCAAAAGCCAAAATTAGGGCTTCTGTTGTGGACGATGATTTCTTTAAACTCCAAGAAATGGAGGAATTCCTGTTGAAAGAAGAGAAAATGGAAAGTAAAGGAGACAAAAAGAGTAGTGCTAATAGTGATGATGAATCCATAGATATGTTTGAAGATATTGATGATGAAGACTCTGAGAATGAAGAAGGGGACATGATGTATAATGACTTCTTTGATAATGACATTGAAAACGATAAAGAGGAAGAGGATTTTGAAGTAGAAAATGAAACTAGTGGCCTTAACGGAGAAGACTTGGATTTGGTAGAACATGATAATAAACAACACAAAAAAAATGAAAAGAGAGTTCAATTTGCAATCCAGGATTCAGATGAAAGTGACTCTGAGGATAATGACATGGAAGAACATGAAAATGTGAATAGAAATGGGCACACAGATAATGAAAAGAAAACAGAATTTCAAAAACGGCAACAGCGCTTACAGCAACAAATATCAAAGCTGGAAGATAAGACATTAACTGAAGCTCCTTGGCAATTAAAAGGAGAAGTTGATGCTACAAAAAGACCCCAAAACTCCTTACTTGAAGAAGTTGTAGACTTTGATCTCACAACACGACCTCCACCAATCATAACAGAACAAACAACTCTCACGTTAGAAGACATTATAAAACGCAGAATCAAGGACAAAGCTTTTGACGATGTTATTAGAAAAGAAAAGCCAGTTGAAGACCAACTTGCCTTCCGAAAACCAGAAGTATTAGATCAGAATAAAAGTAAACTAAGCTTAGCCCAAGTTTATGAGGCAGAGTACTTGAAACAAAAACAAGCCCTCTCTGGTGGAAATGAGGATGAAAAGGAACCAGAGAGTCATACTGAAATTCGAGATCTTATGGGCAAATTATTTGCCAAACTAGATGCTCTATGTCATTATCATTACACTCCAAAGGCACCTCAAGCTGAGGTTAAGATTATCAGTAACACTCCAGCTATATCCATGGAGGAGGTGGCACCTGTAGCAACCAGTGATGCGGCATTACTGGCTCCAGAAGAAGTAAAGAAAAAACACAGAGGTGACTTATTGAGTAAAGCGGAGCGCACACAGACAGATAAAAATAGAGAACGAAGGAAAAAGAAGAAACTACAGCGGAAAAAAGGAAAAATCATGAAAGTCACAGAACATAGAAATACTTCTAAGGGTGTGGAAGCAAATGATAAAGCCCTGAAGACCTCTAAGGCTTTCTTCCAACAACTAAATGATGATGCAACTAGTCTAATTAAATCTAAAAATAAAAGAAATGTTAAAAATAAAGGACAATAAATTAAATTGTTTGTTGTAAAGTTATATTGTGTTTAAATTCATACCTATTTTCCATTAGCTGTTTTTATAGGAGCATTTTTAGGTTAGACATATTTCTAAATATTACATATATATTGAAGTAAATTGACATAACTATAAATCTCAGTACAATTTCTAATTTTATGAATCATCTCATGGCTACATATGTCAGTCTCTCTCAAACTATTTAAGGGTGTTTAGAATATTACTCCATCATATTGAGCACTTTAAGTGATTTTTTAATATTGGATTTCAAAATAGCAAGTTATTTTCAATCAGTCTTAATGCTATAATATCAACCATCCCCTTTCTTAATATTCTCTAGTCATTTTTCTTCTGATAGTACCAACATTGAAATATTAAGTAATTCATACGTACTCTCAAAGGTAAGTTAATATTAAGTATTTTCCTGAATGTTAATTTCATTTCATTTATTAGTTAAATGTAGTTAATCAGCGCCTGTTCAAGTGAAATAGCAACTGGTACGTTCAATAGTTTATCATGAGACAGTTTGAAAGTTATAGGCGGCGTATGTGCCAGGTGTTATATAAATATTCAGCTCGTAGGCTCACGTTGAACGAAAAATAAATCAATTCGTTCAGTAGTACAGCAGCTTTACTTTAGACGGGCGGACAGTTTTAAAAGAGAAAAAACTGACGTTAGTAGATAGACAAATGTACTACGAACATTTTAAGAGAAAATATTTTATAAATTCAATACATTTTCACTTATTTTTCAATAGTTTGCTATGTATAGTTCACACTTTATGCCCATTTTTTAATATGCTGGTTTTTATAAGGCTGCATTTTGTTTTACATCCCAAAGCTGGGCCGAGGACCTTCTTGTTGCTATATGTATATTGGCTATTTATATGCAGTAGACCACACAGCTGCGATAATGTCTCATAGCACCTGTGAAATTGCAGAGAACAGTTAGAAAACTTAAGGAAGGTCGTTTTCATATGATAAAAGATGGTTGATATTGTGGTCTTGTTCTACCATTGCTGAACCAAGATCCCAATGAAACCAATGATTTTCAAAGAGAACTCAGTGACTATTTTACGCTATTCAATGATCATAATAATATGATTTTTGATATCACTAAACTAAGTAAGCAGTGATAGCCTAGTGGTTAAAAATTCAGCCTCTCACTCCGGGGGCGCTGGGTTCAAATCCATGCCACGCACTTCTTTATAAAAGTGCGTTTTAATTTAAATATCACTTGCTAACGGTGAAGGAAAACATCGTGACTAAATCTGCACACATTAGAGCTTATAAAAAAAAGATTCTAAGGTGTGTGAAGTCTGCCAACCTGCACTTGGTCAGCGCGGCAGACTATGGCCTTAACCTTTTCAGTATGAGAGGAGACCCATATTCCTAGAGTGGAATGATAAAGGGGTGGATTATTATAAACGAACTAATCGTATTCGATAGTATGAAGCGGAACATCAGAAGCTAAAACCGAATGACCTTTATTCTAAACTGTTAGATATGTGAACAAAACTAACACGGAGATGGGTTAACTAACGTGAGTTTTTTGAACAAAAAGCAGATGAGCGCGGCATTACGCGCAAGGCGGAGCGCCGCAAACTGCGTTGGCGCTGCCGCCGGCAATTAGCGAGGGTTCTATTCTGAGAGCTACGAAATGCAGGGTAGGTATATTACTTGTAATGGGCAACTCAAAATCTGTAGAGTACCAGAATGTGTATTATAGTAGAAACTCTCGTCCAAGTTACGTCCACATGCGTATGTGGAAGAACATTTACCTTCATTAAATTGATTGCAAGTGTGCCTGGTTTTCCAAATGATTTTTAATGTTGATACATTATTTTCACAAGTGGCCCTGCAACCATCAAAGATCTATGTAATATATTAAAATATGATATAGATATTCAATTTACAATTTATTTGTAAGCATCTATAAATATATAACTTTTATTTTACTGAAGAGTATTACGAAGAGAATGTCCTCGTAACATATTTTTATTTTATTTAATTGGTTTGTTGTAATGCAAAAATAGAATATTATCTAGCTTCGGTATCCCGTAAGCGTCTATTAATTATTACTTTCGTAAGTAAAAAAATAAATAGTTGCTCTATATTTTCTTACCTCTGCGACATGTACAGCAGCGAGCCCGCGCCTAGAAAGTTGCATAACAGCGCCGTTACTTTTTAGGTCCCGGGTTCAAATACGCGATGTCTATTCGCGTTAAAACCGGGCTTTGAGGGAAACGAGACAATTCTGGGTGTAACGTACCTATCGTTAACTTTAATTTGGTCGTGTTTACTTTGTTTCACTTTTTTGTTAGTTTAAATACAATGTTCGTGAGGGTGTATTTCAACTGTGCCGCGTTTGAAAATAGCTGAGCAACTGACTCTTGTTTATACAGTTATACATCATCATCATATACATCATCGTCATCAATATTAATCCTCTTTATGTTTGCTGGATAGGACTCTTCAGAATAAAAAAGGAATAACGTCTTATTCTGCCTCCCATATTAATTGGGTTGGTATATACTCACGCCTTGCAATGTAATGTGAGCAACCCTAAGGAGTCAAAAAAACAAATATTATCGTACGGAAAGCGCCTGTACAAAAATAAACGCAATATGGGGAAATGTACGAAAACAGCTCCTATTAGGCGCATCTCTGTACAAAAACGCAATTATTGCATAAATTGCATTTCATCGACTGGGACTTATGAAACAGCTGCGGGTCGTTGACTTTTTCGGGTGCATTTTTGTTCTTGTTCATCAATATTTTAGTGAAGTTGTGAGAAATATTTTTAATATATTCAACATAATAGGTAGGTACCTACTTGGTAAATGTCGATCGCCAATAATGTATATTGTTTTAATATAATCCTTTCATACTATAAGGGGCTAAGTTCTTTTTTTGATAATTTACCAACCATAACTTTAGTTAACCAGACTGATTTAGTTCTAAACTCAGTCTTTATTGAAGTGTTTTAAAACTATTATGTTGTTTAACTAGAAATGCTTATTTCGCGACTATGACAGACGATTCTGTGCATTATTGCTGACATAATGTTTCAGATTCAATACGTATAAACATACTACGGGTTAATAAGTTACAAATGTGTGTATAAAACATCAAACAGGTATTTATTTCTAACCAAAATAACTCCTTTAAGTGTTAATCTATTGGTAGATAAAGTTAAAATGTTTGGTATATTTGGTTTAAAACCAAATGAGAATAATCTAAATATAAAAAAATATTCAATGATAGAATATAACAATAGTGCTGCCTCAACGACCCAACTCTTAACTTAATATACTAACCTACAAAAGTTTCTAGATGTCTAGACAGCTTATTTTTGGTTACATTGAAAAGGCAATGTATGGATATTATATTACGTGGTAAGACACAGGGAATTACATTAATATATGGCATACAAGTAGGGTGTATAGCAATAAGCTCGCCTCTTACTCCATGGGATATATTACATCACTGGTGAAACATAGAATTGTTACACTCCCCTGCCTGTCCTTTCGGAGAAATACAGTCGTGATGCTATGTTGTGTTTATTATATTACACAGATATATTTTTAGGCGCAAAGATCCATCTGTACCTAATTAAGAATTAGCGGTCATTCGCACTGTGACAGACTTTTTACTAAAACTCTCTTTTAATATAATAATATCATTGGTATGTTCTAGAAGTTACGAAGTCGGCGTCACGAAGTTACTTCGTGTCTGTCTCATGTAATTCGAACATACAATAGTTGACCGTGATCAGAATGCCAAAATGGAGCATTGTAAGGCAAAAATACTGCTACAAAAGAGATATTATTTCCAGTTCAGGCCCTCAGTCGCGAGGAACAAGCCAAGTCACACACACATATCCACATGTTAAACTTACTTTACGTATGTATTTAAATTAAATTCACCCAGAGCTTCGGGTCTATAAATTTCCAAAATTAGTGCGAAATGTGGACTCGAAGAGGTTAAACAGAGTATTTTCGTTCATAATCCATGCATCTCGCGATGCGGCAGATATTACTAAATAAACGGCAATGCGGCTGCGACTTGCGACCGCGCGACTTTAATCCCGCAAGTCGCGCTCCCTCACATATTTATAATTTGTACAATTACCACTGCCGAGACAACGGGGCCATAGAACTGCGAATCTCGTAGAGCAGTATTGTTGCGCTTGTTGCGTTTTATGTCCCTCAGTTAAATGTATTCTGCATAAGCGTTTAAGGTTATTATATTAATACTACGATTTAATTTTTTCAATTTGAAATCGAAAAGTTTTATTTCGTCATAAGAATTTTATTAGTAATTTGCAATTTTGTAATTGTTTTGTAATAGTAACTCATATTTATAAAGAAGTCTATAATGAAACTAATTTTAGACATATAGTTTATTTAAAAAAAAACAAGCATTATTTATAAACATTAATACTTTTATTTAATGAAGAATCACTATAAAATTCACTAAACTTTTTATTGTCATGTAATTCTAATATGCCAAACGGTTAAACTGGTAGAAAAAAATACAAATAATAGGTTGAAGAAGCATTGCTATTCCTGCAGAAATCTGATTTTATATTCAATCAATTAAAAATAAATCGCCGGGCAGTTCTACACGGTTGCCGGGTCACTGCAGGCAGCGGCGCTGCAGCGAGCAGACAAATAAATTCGGCGCGCGATAAGCGCGGCATAAATCACTGCAACCTTGTGCGGAAAAATACGCCTGCAGGAAGCTACCCAGCGCTTCCGAACGCTTCTGTCACTTCTGTATACTTCTCGATGAATTTACTCATCGATTTGTATTTACCTAAATTGTGTTGTATATGTACTCGTATACTTGTTGGTATTCGCGGCTTCGTCTGTGTTGCTTATTATATTAATAATGTAATTTATTGCGCACAGAAAAAACATCGAAAAGATCGAAAACATAATATACTTTACTTACTAAATTTCTTTGCAATTTTTTTTTTACTGTTTGTAGCTAAAATAATAATTTATCTGGGTTCGCAACGCAAATGCAAACGACGTATAGTCGACCGTCAATGAACACGTAGTGCTTATAATAAAACTCGTTGTTTCTTAAAATTTCTGTACCTTTATATTAATGTAATAACGTTTTTAGATAGGTCAAGTATCTAAAAAATGAAGTGTAGAACACTCAATCGAAATTTAACCAGTACTTTTTCCTTGATGCTCGCCTAGTGACATACCTCTTACATTTTATTTAGGTATATAGAAAACACAGATTTTATGTTTTGATGATACACTTAGTATAAGTGCGACAGTGCAGTTGTTGCAGACGTGTCTTGGACATTGCGTTCACCATAACATAATTTTATTGAATTTATTATTCTCTACTTCGATATTAAGTTAGGCTTTTAGCTTAAGGTTTTTCAGATACATTCTGGTAACTTCATAATAACTGTGCACAGGAAACGAACTATTTAACGTTACCTGTTATGATGTAATGGCCTACATTCAGCAACAAGCTCACAAATAACTCACAAAAATATCTTTTTAATTTATTATTATTAGTTTATCGTCACGCCAAGTTAATTAGGACGTCGGCAAAGAGCACCGAGTATCAAATAAGGCGTTCATGTCAGATGTGACTTACGCTACTTCTTTTTCGGAGACTTCTGACTCTCTCATCAGCCAGTATCTGATCTATATATGTCGGAACTCCATTTTAAAGTATTTAATGTCATTTTTAAGAGCTGCAGCTACGATTCATGTCGCTTGCACGTTCTTTGGTTTCTGCACAACAGAACTTGATCATCGTGCTAGGTCTCTCATCTGAGCGCGCCGCTAGAGGACCCAGGTCCAATAGTGGGTAAATAAGAGAATGATATAAGGGGTTACAAGTTGTATATGTACATTTCTCCAAGCATAACATTTCTTTTAAAGTACTCTATACAATAAATTTCAACGATTCTAACAATAAGACATTTTAGTTTAAAATTTTATGGATGAAAACATAGCGTGGAGTCCTACTTGGCAGCCGACGGTGGTTTAATATTTCAGATGATTGTTAATGCTACATTACACTATTAGCATCGTATAAAAGCTGATCCTAGCTATATCGCTTTGTGTTGTGTCGTTTGGAGCTACTTCGTTTCATGGTACGTTTTCGTTTCTTACGATATTATTCCTTAACCTCAAGTAAATTATATTATATTTAAGTTTCTTCTAAGTATTAGGTACTATATTACTACTAGGAAAATGTTACAATGGACATCAATTTTTTTTATATAAATAGAATCTATTTACTTCAGTTATATATTGTGTTGATATAATTATATATTTCAATTTTGCAACCCTGTATCGCGTTCTGAATGTGTACGGTTGGAATTTCGTAGAAGTCTACGCTAAATGCGCTCTACGGCGATATCGCTGATGTAGAGTCAACGTAGCGGCTGTTGGCGTTCCCTTGTTACTGGTTTCTGTTCATTAATTTACTATTAAATTTATCGAGATTGTTTATGTAATTATTATTCCTTATTCGTTTACATTCTCCTCCTAACGGAATTTTATGAGTAAAAGAAAAAGTATTAATAAGTTATTTACCAAATATATGTGTTTAAAGTATTCACTGTTGCTTTACCAATTTAAAGATTGTACACTTGTGATTGAGAGCTAATTACGAAGGCAATACTGTTATTGCCTTCGTACATTTAATAGTAAAATACTGTTATTGTCGTCTAAAAAATGACATATTTTGAATTTGAATTGAATAAAACAAACAAAGTTACGAGAGATGAAGTGCGAAGTGTCTGTAATGCCTGTATCAAATGTATGTAACGGAAAGTCCAAGTCTAAATTAATTGATCGGCGTACTATACTGATATAGTTATTTTTAACCCTTTTATTCTCCCAAAACGAGAAAGGTTAAGGCCACCGTCTGGCCGACTGACCAAGTGCGGGTTGGCAGGCTTAATATACCTTGGAGAATACTATGGACATCTGTAAGGTAGGTTTGGAGGTAGGTAAGGTAGGTTTTATTTCAGCGTGATAGTATGTTTATTTGAACGCAAATCCCACATGATTAGGTAAAGCAAAATATGCGTGCGAACTGCAGACTCTTGCAGTAAGTGATGTAGGTGATTGAAACTTCAAACATTAAGCTCTCACTGCCACTATTATTACTGACACCAACATAAACTGTAAGTTTTTTATATATTCAGCGAGGCAAATATACAGAGGGACAATCAAAATAGTTGTTAGCGTCGCCTATGAACATCTATAACATGTTATACGGAACGGTACGAGTAGGTACATGCGGCTAAGAGTATAGAATATCGAGCAGTATCCAATTGCCCCGGTTTCGTCTTTGTTTCTATTTGCCGGGGATGAAATAAATCGCGCTCATTACGCTCGCTGATAATTTATTAGCGGCTGATTAGTGTTAGCTGCGGCGCTGCGCCTCGCTGCACCGCAGCCGCGGCTCGCTGCCACAGACTGAACACACTACAGATACCACTGTTCCCTGTTACACTGCCACAGAGTAAAAATACAAGAGATTTCGAACAGTTCGTGGTTCATTTACAGTTATTGCGTATGGTGTACTGTTCCGATCACATACTCGTTGATGTAACATCACGCTGATAATCCCTGTAGAATACTCCAACGTTTGACCAGTTATGTTTACGTCTCACCATTGAATAGGTGGTGAGCCTCAGATATATACATATATAGATCATTTACTCGTATATAATATATTTCCGTGAAGAGGTAGGCAGTAGAGTGTAGTACCCCCTCTTTTAAATGGTTATGCTATACAACTCGTGTAACAGAAGGTGAGCCTATTGATATACGCCGGGCACAAATCGAGACTCAGTTCTACCACTAAGGATTTCAGGTTAGAAAAACGCAATGATACTTTGCCCGACCATGGGATTAAACCTAGGGCCTCACAGAGATCTCGCTTGAAACCAATGAAGCCGGTCAATGATAATTATTTGCTTTTCTACAGCTGGTGGCAATTCATTGCGCCATATTACATATATGTACAATTAATATCGTACTAATTTTACTGTTATTCCGCACGTTGAGGTGTCCCTATAGCCGACATATTTTTTCATTTCTAATGACCTCTATACCAAATCTATTTAGAATTGCTTGTTACTAGATTTAAAATTTAGTTCTAAGTCACAGAGGTTTCTTATTTATAGCTCAAAAAGGAAGACATAAGGGTCCAGGATCGGAAGGAGTGGCGATTAGGGGAGGCCTATGTCCAGCAGCGGACATACAAAGACTGACGAACATAGTATAAAATATAAAGTAATTGTTTTATGAAGTTTCTATTAATAACGCTAAGTTTTATATTTACATTAGCACACAGAGCTAGAGTGGATTACTCAAGGTTGTGAACGGTTTTACTGCAGGCGTACTTATGTCGTACAGACTAACTGAATCACAGACAAATTTATTGATTCAAACACAAGATTTATGGGTTTCCACGTAACTAGGTGGGAAGCGAAGAAAATTATGGTAACGACTTAAGCTTGCAGTATAATATATTCATATAATTCAAATATATATGTATGTGCCTGTTATTGTGATGTACATTGATGTTTCAAATACGTCTTTAATGATTTTAATAACATTTAATTATCACACAGGGAATAATATTATGTAATTTATTTGTTGTAGAAATGTTTGCAATCAAATTTTACCGCCAGATATATATTTCATTCCCATGAAATGGCTCATATTATGATAATTAATTGCTTTCTTGATAATTAGTTACCATGATAATTAATAATTAAAATCACATGTGACCCTTTGTTTTTTTAACTCCATTGATCGATTATTTCTCTCACTTAACAGCTATTCAACAATTCCTTGTTAGAGGGAAATTTTCTCTAGATATAGCCAATGTTTTAAGGCGTTGACTTAACTTGCGATGATTTTCCTCATAATCTATTGAAAAGTTATTTTTTTTGTTTCATCAAACAAAGCACCCGATTACACTAACTCTTACTTGTTAAGTAGTTTGTTTTAGTAAATAATTCTTATTTGTTGAGTAAGTACTTAAACATTCTTGTCATGTTATATAATATTTTTCTCATGTTTACAATTAGTAATACTATGTCTGCAAATAATTTCTTTGTTAGAAAAACAAAAAACAAGTGTCTCGCACCGTAATTCTAAGCTGTACTCTCTGTGTGTAGCTACTCTGCGCATAATCAGAGAGTAGTAAATCTAATATAGCACAAGTAGGAGTCTCAAAATCCGGCGGCGTATATTATATTAGGCCGAGCACAGAGCGCCGCTTTAATAATTCACTCGCTCGTGCAGTGTGCACTCGCCTTAAATACAGATTTGATTTCCCTCCCGTTAACTCAAGTGTGAATGTGACTTAAGATTCTAAGCTGGGTTTTGCTTTATGCGGCAGGATACTAAGTTAGTTATTAACTTTAACTGTATAACTAATATTATTGATGGTAACTAACTAAAAACGTAACTTCACGCCTGTAATCCCCGAAGAGGTAGGCAGAGGAATGCAGAACACTCCCACGTTTCACCAGT
>DWDT01000191.1:0-25318 GCA_018245595.1 Microceris scylla
GGTTTTCCCTTTTTAGTCCCTAGTATTTAGGGCATACGTAAATAAAATTATATAAATATGGTCTTTTTCAAGCTCAATTTTAATTACGATATTGTCTTAGTGATTACGAGGTAATGTTTCATAGAGACTAAAAAGATTTATTTGATTTATTAAATGGCTTACGAAACAAATTGAATTTACTCCGGTTTTATAAATATAAGTGTATATTTATTAATTTCATCTTTATCTTGAAACTATGTCAATTTATTATAAGTACAGAATATGCGGTAGGGAATATACTACACTCCTCAGCTTACCCCTTCACGGATTAAAGGCATAACGTTGCGCTTACAATTTTACTTATGCAGTTGTAATTAGCATTTTTAAGTATACATCTGATACTCTGTCTCTCTATAATCCTGGGCTTACTAAGAACGTGTTCTGGAGTAGAGACCGTGTCTTGGTAAACGTAATGTAGGACGCCCTCCAGCTAGATAGGGCGACGATATACGCAAAGTGGCTGGCAGCGGTTGGATGCGACGAGCTGAAGATCGAGCTGAGTGGCATGACATTGGAAAGTCCTATGTCTAGCAGTGGACGGGAATAGGCTGATAATAATGATGATGATGGACCCACTGGTGAAGTCATGTGTAGATGTAGAAGTAATCAGATTGGTGGATAATTACAATGGGCTATGAACATTGCAAGCTAAATTTTAATTCCAAAGAAGTCAGATAAAGAGAAAAATATATTAGGAGAAATCAAATAATGTCGTAACAAAATGAAGAAAAACGAAAAATTACACCTACAGTCCCCGAAGGGGTAGACAGAGTGACCTGAAATGTAAATGGCGTAACGTGCCAGTATACTACACTCCTTTGTCTAGCTCCTTCCTAAACATCAAAGAAATATTAAACTATTTATTTGTGGTGTTGTTAGTTCTCTTCTGTTTAATTTTCTATTAAAACTGCAAACTAACGATGAACTTAATTGACTTTCTATTACGGACAAATCGATTTTAGCTAATCCGCTGCCAGCACGCCTCTGCACGGATCACTCGATTGTATTTGTTTAAATACTCGATAACCTTCTAAAACAGCTGCATTTGTCATATCCATAGTTTATAATAACTAATCAAGTTTCTCATATTGGCTTCGATCGTCCATTTTAATTTTAGCTTTAGTTTCAATTCACACAATAGTAAAACGTGTAGTGATATTTTTAATTGGTATCCATGAAACAATTTAATTATAGGCTAATTTGGTTCGTCGGTAAATGTAATTTATATAATCTGTGGGAAAACAAGCCCATGTATACCTATGGGCCATATATACAAGGCCAACAGCGGGTTTTACAAAATGGAAGAACTATTGGTAAAAAGTCTTATTTTTAATATCAAAGTTAATATAATTATATACCTACTTCACTTTGAGGATTTAAGCATTATAACTAACAAAACTCAATAAAACGCGCCATCTCGCCGTAATTCCCGAAGAGGTAAGCAGAGGAGTGTAGTACACTCCCACGTTTTACCAGTTACACTTAGGAAGTAAAATTTTATAAGATGACAAAATATATTAGTGTATTTAACCATGGAAGATTTTGGCGCCCAGCGTAAATGGTCTTGACAGGTTCGGTACAAACATAGCCCAGATGAGAACAACGGGCGATACTAATAAGGACCGATTCCATAATCCTAACTTTTATTCTCCGGTTGCAGAATAAGCCCGTCGTTTCTTTTACTTTTGTCTTTTGTAATAAAAAATGGCGGATAAAAGAGGGTCGACTTGATAAATTACGACGATAAGAACTTTCCTCTGTCTTACAAGTTTGTATTATCTCGATAGTAAATCGTTGCAACTGAAAACTAAGTATTACGACCGGATGGAGAGAATAAAAGTGAAACAGCCGTTAGAATTTTTTATTTACAGAACATCTATAATATCCTATACATTCCAATTCAGCCCCTCACTCCGGGGGTGCCGGGTTCAAACCCACGGCGTGCACCTCTTTACAAAACGTGCGTTTTAAGTTTAAATATCACTTGGTAGAAATGTATTAAGTACTCAGAAACGTATAAAGCACGTTTGCCTTAGAAATAAGCTTACCACGGTTTTTTTTGCAGTAGAAAAATTCTTATTTGTGTGAATACAAACTGTGATAACTTATACAATGTTAGAAACATAAGGTGTCTGGATTATTGTACCATGATGAAAACCAAGATCATATAAGATGTGAAAATTTACAATTTGCTGTTGCTTGTCGGATCAATAGTATATCATTTTAAAATTTGAAATCTGAGAAATAAATAATACCGTTTTATGAAACATTAACATAAGATTATTATTGTGATAATAAAAAAGTGAACGTGCGCAGTTTGTAATCTGCTCAAATAATCCGAGTGAAATGAATATAAAAAATATTTTATATACGTTAAATCTGAATGCTATAAAGACGTAAGTTCACCAGAAGTTATTTAAGAGAACGAAAGCCAACGAACAACGGGAGATCATTATTCATTATGTGAACGCGCGCTCACATGTCAGACCAAACATCTCAACAGTTGACCCGTAAAAATATCTAATTTAATGTGATTTCTTCTTGCGAACAACGTTAAACATGTCACGAATCATGAAAGAAATAAAAAATAAAAGAACGAAGCATGCTAACTTGGACTTAGCCGGCGTGTTAGATGATAGTCTTAATACTTCTAGACTCAGTCTAGAACCGTGTCTAACAGGACAACAATAAATATAATTGTTAATAATAATAACTGCCTCGTTGGACGTGTTAGTTGCAAGTGCGATTGCCCATCGGGAGGTCCCGAGTTCGACTCCCGGATCGAACACTATAAAATTTTCTAATTTAGATTTTCTAGTAGTGGTTCTGAATCTGGATATGTGCCCGATGCATGGCAATAGGCTCACCACCTATTCCATAGTGGGACATAAACGTAACCGGTGAAACGTGGGACTGTTCTGTATTCCTCAGCCTACCTCTTCGGTGATTACAGGCGTGAAGTAACGTTTAAAACAAATACATATAGATGACATAAGTGATTTTAGATTTTAAAAAATAGTATCTATATATAAGTATTTTATTACTAAAAGAGACACTGAAAAAAAATTCAATTGACATATTCATGGCAACTTTTTTCGACGGACTCTTAATAGTGGCAAAAAGACTGGGAGTTACTTCCGCGCAATGGCGCATTTCATGGTAGTTTGCCGCAAACAATCCTGCCGTTTTGTGAAATGGCAGGAGCCCCAAAAAGTCCCAAATTGGGGGTTTGCGCAACCAGCCGTTATCGAATTTGCCCCACCGGCAAAATATTTATTTCATTACTCCTATTCATACGCTCTAATCTGTGCTGCAGCGAAACTGAGAAAGGGAACATTTTTAGAATGACTGTAAATTCAAAGATTATGTACATGTACCTACTTGCAATCTGTAATGTTGTCATTTCTGGACACAGATCTCTTACATGGGGTGAGTAAAGCTTACCTTTTTTTAGAAGCGATAATTAAAATTGAAGATTGACACGAATTTACGAGCTGAATGCTTTTGAACCCCAAGCGATTCAAAATAAAAATTGGGTATACAGCTTAAGCTACTATCTACAGCATTCATAAAGGTTAGACCTTTATGGCCACCTTTTAATAACTGACTACTTTATTAAACAATATAAATCGTTTGCACTCTGCAACCATATCAGGGCCACGAGCCCTCATTTCTCAGTGTCAGTTGTTAAATAACATGCGGTCACCAAAGTAATCATTAACAACAGGAAATAATAACAGGAAAACCTGCACGCGTGACAGCTTTCCGTAACGTTTTGTAAAGCGTGTGTAGTCTGCTTAAATGCACTCGGATAACGTGGTACACCTTAACCTTGTCATGCCGAGAGTTGGGATGTGATCAATAGCAAAGCCGATAATGGTTAGGATGATGACATATGGTGCATTTTATCATCACCACCAGCATCAATGACGATATACATCTATAAATAAGAAAACTAGGATAAGGAAGTTACGTTTATAACTTATTCAACAAATGTTCCAATACTCCACGTGCTTCTTGCAGTACAACAGACTTTATCACACTCTTTTTCATCGTTGAAATCTTTGGTTAGTATAAGTCATGAAGAATGGAAGAATAATTCATAATTTTTGTGCACCAAAGCATTATGGCTAGTATTAAGTATTAGTCTAATTGATTAATTTGCGGCAAATAGGTACTGTCGTCAACATGGATATCTTCTTCTTTTCTATGTTCTCAGGTAGTACTATCGTGACTTCAGTAATAAGGATGGATCTCTGTTAGTAATGTCGCTAGAACATTCGCTGAAAAAGATAACATTAACGGTTTTTATACAAAAAACTTTAAATACCTGCTAAAACCGATAAAATTGACCCAAGCATTTTTAATTGTATACAAAATATGTCTAGATATGTTTCAGTAAGGTTTTCCGTCTAGCCGTAACATGAGCATTAAAATCATTCCACTTCAAACTCCCGTCAGTGGCATGATAGTATAGGAACATCGTAGCTTACTTCGCGGGGCGTCACTCTCAAGGGCTGGATTTTTTCGACCCCTGTGGTGATATTATCTACGACGCCAAGGAAAAACGAATGTTACGTAATACGGAATAAAGTTACAATTCCTTTAACACAGAACTGTCAACGTAGCGACAATGCAAAGCACTATTGTGAAGATAATGCCACGATCAAACGTAGTTCCATTGACATGGGCACGTGCGAGCTGAATTAGACTTAATTGGTTTTTAATAAGGTCGAATATGGTTTGGGTTCTATTTTGCATAGTAAAAGCGGATAAGGGGTAAGTGAGATTCGTTTAATTCGTCCACACTGTCACAGGGCCTCTTAATTTTCATTGTGATAAACGCGGGCCCCTATTGAGCTGAGGTATTTTGGTTCATAAAAGTCGGCGTAAATTAAAAACAAAGCACTCAATGGATATTAAACAATTCGAAAATTAATAAGAAAGTGCCTTCAATACATAATAGATAATCTTGGTTTAAATTCAATTTAGTACTATTTAAAACTATAGATAGAAGTAGGTGCATTTAGACAACACGATAATCGGAATGTTTGTTTGCTGTTATTGTCGTATAATGAGTTAGTAACACCTGAGTTGCTTCATACACACATTCTTAACGTAACAAGACAAGCTTATATGCAAACATACACATACCAGTCATGTAGCGGACAAACAGCATACCTACTATTAAATAAAAACTCGTGGAACATTTTTTGGTGAGTCCGATGCGTTGCCACATAAGCCGGAATTCTCCGTGATATTTAAAGAGTTTGGGATCGAATCAGGGCCTCTGGAATTGTTTCGCGAATGTCCGTTGAAGGGACGTTTATTAGATCCACAAAGGCAAGACGCGGTCCCCGGCCGCCATGTTGCAGGTCGTTTTTACGCTCGAACAGGGTTTATTTGCCAGATTTCGATTAAGGGTCTCGGACTGTGACATAGTAGATATTGTTCACACCTATTTAACTTATTTCTAGTTTGTATGTAATATTAAATAATCTAAATTTATAAAACTATCGTATCTTAGAATCGTAGTTTGGTTAATATATTATGAATACAGTGTACAATAGATAAATCCTTAATTTGAGGAGGTTTATGATGACCAGGCCTCTGTCTATCCCCTAATGTTTCGCAACCAGGATTTTTTCCTCCTACCCACTTTTGGCCTGCCAACGATTGTTCCCATTATCATTAGTACTTATTATGGACAATCAAATTTGGAAGCCGCTGTCAGAACCAATTGAAAAATAAAATCACAATTAAAACCACACTATAAAAACGACGTTATATTATATCGTTGACAAAGCACAGCAGGACTCTCCAGCGAATGACAAAAACATCTTCAACGAAATTCAATAAGAATCGAATCGACAACGCATGTGTTCGAGTACCCACGTCAACCACTCAACGCATGGGCGCACGGCTCGCAACAATATAGAGATGCTACATTTGTTAACAATTGCATAATTGACATGTTGTTATGAGGGTAGCGACGGGGTGCTTGTGGAAAAAAAGAATATTCAGCATTTTAAAATATTTTTATAATGTACAATATTACCGCAGTGGAACTATGGTCAAGTGGTTATATCTATGAAATTAAAATAGCAATGGGTACCTATACGAAATGGTAATATTAAATATAGATGTTATTATGAGGATAAAAGCGTCAGAATGTCTCAATGATTAAAGTTGCTTCGCCCATTCTCAATTCTTTTTATCATTCTCCCGTTATAACGCAGTGATTCCGTTTAGAATAAGAAGATTAATAATATCATCTACGGTATTTAAACTGTCTTAAATATGACTGGTAGTCTGACCTTCTCGCTTGGTATCAATAACGCCAAAGGCCAACAGACAACATTGTCAAAAAACTTTACATTTCCTGCAACCATATCCTTTCAAATCAACGAACTTCCTTAAACTGTCACACTTCATTTGACAACCTAAGAAATGCACTTACGTATAAAGTGTCCGTTACCAATATCGGTCACACTTTTAAAATCACCTCCGCGACAAGTATTATGAAAATTTAAACACCAGACAAAGTATTTCACGTGCAATTGACCACAATATTGACGGTTTAGTGAGTTTTAACAATGTGGACGATTGTAACGGTCCTGTGTACAACTATTGAGTGGGTTTGTTCACGTGTTTTGATTGTGATTCGACATTAAATCGAAGCGCAAATAGGGAATATTCTTTGCGCTGTTACAGACATCCGGTTACGCGGTCACGCTTTATTGAACGGATAATCCTCGTAACGTAGAAAACCGACGTGTTACACCAAGTTCAAGTTTAGAATTGTCGTAATGTAGAAAACTGATAGGTTATCTCAAATTTGAATTCAGAATTCTTGTGGCGTAAGATACTGATGAATCACGTTATGTTCGAATTTTTATGGAGAAAACTTATGAACCTTCGTAGGGTCGTAGCTACGAGCCACGTAACTTATAAAATTGACGGCACATCTTTGACTTAAATTTATAATAATGTAATTGTTTTTTAAAATTTCATCCTCTCTAAGATACACCTTTTAATGAGTTTTACTATATATATATATATAGGTATATACGCAAAGTGGCTGGCAGTGGTTGGATGCGAAGAGCTGAAAATCGAGCTCAGTGGCGTGCCATTGGAGAGGCCTATGTCCAGCAGTGGACGGGAGTAGGCTGATGATGATCATGATGATGATGATATATGGTAGATACTTGAAAGGACTTAGAACATTGAACAATAATAACCTTTTATTATTCAAAACACAATGTGCTATTTTAATTGCACAAAGAGTTTGAAAAATAATCACTAATTTGTTATTGTTAAACTTAAAACGTACGTTTCCAAAGTGCAATATCGAAACTGACTATGTATAAGATTCCTTTCGTCGAGCTGCTCCGCAACCTACACGACGTACTAACGTGTTTCTCTTTTGTTTGTCTCTTTTTTATGTGTCAGCGTATTATTTGCTATTCGTATTATTTGTAGAGCCTAAGTGGAATTATTATTTTCTGATTCTTCCCGTCGGCGTATCAAAGCAAAAAAATGGTAAATTAAAATTTTATATACATATGTTGTTCATAATCATGGCGGTTATGTAAGAAAAAAATTTTGCCGAATCCAGGAAAAAAATATAAATCCGTAAAATTTTTCGAATTTTTTTTTTATGGTATTTATTACGATTGAACAATTTACGTTGATTTGAATTTTTTTCATCTGTACATCTTAAAACTAGGCACTTCAAGCTTTAAGCAATTGTTTTCACTACTCCGACACAAATATTATTAACGAAGATACAGGTAAAGAATTCTCAAAAAAAATTAACATAATATCTTTTCATCCGTTATATTTTCCGCTAGTATATACAAAATTTCAAGTTTGATATTCCTTATCTTTATTCCTGGTATGTCGGCCCAGTGGTTAGTGAATGACTGGTAAGTCAGGAATTCTGGTCATGATGCTATTACAAAATAAAAATTGATAAGCACGAGTGTTTGTTCTGTATCTGGATGTAAATTATGCCTGTAAGTATGTATACAGAAACGTATGTAAACGTGTATACAGAAAAGTATGCAAGCATGTATACAGAAATGTATGTGTGCATACCTATATTGTATAAAAATACATATCTGTCTGGTAACCAGACCACGGGCTCGGCTTACTTTGGGATCAGAGCAGCGTGAGTTGTTAACCCAAGTTACTTCATGTTTAAGTACAACACATTATAATACAAACTTAGTGCTTAAAGACAATGAAAACTCTTAGTCTTGCCACACTTCCACGCTAGAACAAGTCAATAAGTTCCCACGACTCGATGTACGAGTTTAACGATAATTTTAATGACTTTTAGTTCTCTTCTAGTTTCAACAACGAACTAACCCAGAACTCAACTTGTTTACTCGCGCTCTTTTTGGAATTGGATCTTTAGATAAATAGAGAGCGCTTGGTTCGTCTTCATTAGGATTTATTTTTTAGGTTCTTTGGTCGTATTAAAATTTAAAAAAATGTCATCTCCCTGATGACTTTTTTTACAGGATTTCTAAATTTAAAATTTTTGACTGTTGAAAAAGGTCATCCACAGGATACTATCGAAGTAAACATGATACTTAACTGTACTAAAATATGTATTAATCATTACTTAACACTATGCCTATTTTATTTCAACAATATGCAACAATATGACACACGTGTTTGTTACACAATGGTCAAACGCATCTGCTTTACACGGTGTCTCTCTTACGCTTAATAAGCTTATAAAATATAATAATATGACTTATCTGACACCAGCACAAACAAAGGCTTCATATATTATACTCAATAGCCTCAACTTAACTTCTATATAGTACCTACATACACTTAAGAATCAGGTAAATAACGTTTATTTTTTAACTGCGACCATTCAAGCTGCTTCTCTCAATGTCTATCTTTAAGATCTATATAACTGTATATATAATCTATTTTTATAAATCTTTCAATATTACCTTACTTTTTATCGCTTTCTGCTGCTCCCCTGGAACTGCACACTCGTAGCGTAATTCTGCTGTTCCTGTTGCTATTACCAGAGGCTGTTACAGGGCTTACTGGCCAATGTGTACGCTGGATGTTTTTAGCAGTTTTTCCCGCTTTCGAAAAACTATGTGATTAACTAAACTATGTGATTAATGCTTAACCTTACAAACACAAATCTCTTTCTGATCCATAATCGATTCACTGTTTCAGTCAATTGAATCAAATTGTATACAACTTGCTATTTATGCCAACCTAATTATTAATCATAATTATTCGCTATTCTAATATATACCCAGGTCTATTTAACACCGTCAACCATAATTGCCCATTTTTGTATGGAATTTAATAAATTTTAGTACAATGGAAAAGTAGGAGTAGAACATTATATAATAATACTAATTTGTCATTTTAATTCTATTTGAGTGCAGACATAGATATGTATTAATTCCAGTACCAGATTAAGTTCAAAGCCCGCCCGTTTACTATTATTATAAGTACGTAAATAAAACAGATAAAAAATAGTCACATGCACCTATCTATTATGATCGACATGCCTTTAATGGATATTGTATTCCGAAAACAGCGAAATAAATAATTGGAACACAACACGTATCCATGAGAGCTCAAAATAAAGTCATAACTAACACCGATTCAAAACAAAATCGAAACTAACGAATGCGTCATTGTAGAACAAAGGATGTACAAGGATAGCGGTTCAAACAGAAATAATATTAATAACTTACACAAAGTTAATGCAAAATTATAACTGCCACTGATTGGAGTTAAGTTCAATTTGATAGGATCTTATGATCCATCTACGAAAGACTATATTTGAACGGCAATCGACAGCAACGAATGAACCGATATAATTGGGGTTAATAAGGAAAAGAATGCTCGGACCATTACTTCTGTTTAGACGTAAGCATCCCACACGTCTCCGTTCGATATAGAATAAATGAATGCACCTATTCCGGTAACAGAACTATCTCTCATTTTGATTAATTGTCCGCGCTGGACCGACCATTGTTGTTGCTTTTATCTCTCAAAGATTTAGTTGTAATGTCTTTTTAAAGTGTGGGCTAATGCGCCGTATTCTAATGCTGTTCGCTTTGGTAATCTTCTTTTTCGTGATCCATATTGAATGTACCTTAGCTTGTTCTATAAATTCTAAGAATTATTTTATCTACACACTTGTTTCAGAATGTTGAAATGTATAACAGTCGTTGCATGTTTAAAATTCAATTTATTATATGAATACAAATTTTGTGATGTACACATAAATAAATTTTCACATATCCATATATTAGATTTTTGAACGAATAAATACAAGTTAGTTACAAAGTTATGTAATTTAGTATGTGATGACTACTTACGACATAGTTTAGCGGAAAAATAAAACTAACCAGTCACTGTAGTGGGCATTTCTAGAAATGATAAAATTCAAATATTCCCGCAATTCCGATACCGTTAGTTAGTACCTAAGATCTGTGTTACAAAACAGCCCCAGAATCGTCGTTTTAATAAAATATCATTGACTTTTAATGAGAGCATTAAGTTACGAGATAATAACAAACCATAATGACATTTTAAATAAACGATTGTTTGCTTGCAAGGAACATAATTTGCTATAATCATCAGGCATATTATACCAGTCGGCAAATAGTTAAAATTGATGTTTGTGTGCAGAGCCAAGCTGAACTGACATGAGTTGCTATTTACCCAATGCCTTCTAATTATGTGCACTGTTGCCCATAACCAAGCGTAACCATTTAGCGCACTAGCGACCCAGTTCGGAAACGTGAAAGAAACAAAACAGGGAATTTGAATCAGCAATTCTCGTTCCGCTAATGAGTTTCCAATGCAATTAGTCCGAATATTTTCAACTGGCTGCTATACAGTTAAATAAATTTAGAAAGACCGTTAGGCGCACTGATATTATTGAAGTTTCTAACGCTAAGTAACTTTTTACGTATAACAATTTCTAATCTCCCTAATATTTCATGATACCCTGTTAAATATTACGTAATGTTATTTTCTATATGCATATGTTTGTCATATACTAATATCTTAATATTTTTCCGCTTCGTCGACTATATAATATTTACATGGGCTTTTATTGCTTTCATTAACAAAACCATGACCAATAGAAAATGCATGATACAGTTTCGCAAGAGTTGTGACATGTAAATACCCTATGAACCTTTTTTTAATACACAAGAACTATAACAATGAAAATGGAGTAAATCTTGCAAATCGCACTAAAACACATAGGTATACAACATATTTGTTGCATGAAACGATACAAAATAGTTGTTAGCATGATTCTGTTCGTTATCTGATGTAAGCAACAATGGGCTGGTTTTGACGATTTGAAAGCGTATTGGATTGGATATTTATAGGTATGTGTGTTTGCTCATTCCAATGCTTTTGGAGCAACTCCTGAGACCTTGTACAACAATTGCTTTGTTGTGAATGTAATATTATTATGATGGCAATCGCAGTTGAAGGTTGACTGAGGACGAGTGGTCACTACAGTCCATCATGTTCTGCATCCGATGTAAATACAAAGATCAATACTGAGGTCTCTTGTATATATCCCTATATTAACTGGCTACAATAATTGCTCCTTTAGGCTAGGGGTTTGTAAAGGTAACTGCTGAACCGCAACATAGGTTTGACACCTACTCAAGGCCAACATTAATGCGATGAACACGCTTTTTTGCTTAGTACAAAATTATGTTCATAATGCATTCTTTTACGAACATATTTGTGAGTATCAGTTCTGATGTTATTGTTGTACTAGAACCGGCTCGATTTGACTTCAGAGGGCTGTGCGCGACTTGACTCAAGATACTTATTGTTATCACCATCATAATTTTTCCCAGAAGCCGCCGTTTTAAAATTATTTAGCTAAGTACATCTCCGCCTACCACGCCCACACCGGAACATCACAACAAAAGCAGTTCTGTTTAGCGACAAGCCCGGCTAGATCGGCGATCCTACGCAAGCGACCTCTAGACAAAAGGTTCTTTTAATGGACAATTATAATTATTATAGCGATAATGAATGAATAAGAATATTAATGATTCGATAGATTACTTTAATATATCCAAACTAAATATGTACTATTTCTGATTTGATTTACATTGGGCTTTAGAAACATGTTTTCTTATAATTATTATATAATAATAAAAATAAATAATGATCGACCCATTATGATTCCACTGTTGGAATATGGGTCTCCTCTCATATTGAGAGGGCTGAGGCCATAGTCTGCCACGCTGGCCAAGTTATAAATACCTTGCTTATTATTTCTTTCTGCAAGGCATTTACTGTTAGCTTAGGTTACTAATGTGTTTCAGGTACAAATGCAGCTTTATATTAATTGAAATACTCAATATAATGTCTTAGTGAATGTAACATAAGTAGTAATATCTAAATGCTATCGATAAAAACACATGAAAATAGATGTAGCTTTCGTGAACATTAATGGCCTAGGTTCACAAGTTTTACTAATTGACTTCATCAGAATAAAAACAATTTCTCTGGTCCACCATAATTTACTTTCCTCCCTCATAATTTCTTATAATACACCTTATAAATATTTGTATTCACAGCGCGATCGTACTACGTGGTGTTACTTCTCATATTTGTTGCGTTCATATTGTTTTACTTCAGCACAGTGCACCCTCCATCCAGGTTTACGTCTCCATGGCGCAGGTTTCATGTTAAATGCAACTTTAATCTCTAACACATTAAGATGATCCTGTGTAATTGAAAATACACCGAGATATTATCCTTCAAATAGTATCTATAAATACATGTATGTACATATCTGTTGTTTTAAATTCTGTACACGTGGTCTCGTTTTCTGCTATTCCTTTTAGTAAATATTGTACGTGGTGATATTTTATTAGTTGTTTTGTATGATACTATTTCCAAACCCTGTTTCCAGAAAATGAATGATTCTTTTCTATATTAGGTATATATGTATTTTTACTTTTATGATATTTTGCTACGTTTTTTTTTTGTTGTTTAATATTTTTGAAAACATTTCAGTAAGAAAAATATAGATATCCCAACAAAATCCTTCAGGCCACTGAGAAGTTTACCCAAAAACCAGTTTAGACATTATACAAAAAGCGGAAATACGGGCGAACTACTCGCAGTTGCAAATAAAAGGCACCCGTTCAGTATTTATTTACGAAAGTGAGGCGAAATCAGCACACGACGCCCGCAAACTTGTATTCGAAGGAAAATGTATATTTCTTGTACGGGGGCAAGTTTGTCTAAGTTGCGAGTTGCAACGAGCGAATAAGGGTTGGTTTGGGCACAGTGTAGAAGAAAGCGAAGGAACAAGCGGGAGCGATTTAACTGTTCAGTCAGCTTGCCGACCCGTTTAAGGGAATGGCTTAACGTGATGGACTGTAGGTACTATATAGTTTAACTACAATGTTCTGGTGTCTTTTCAGCGTTCGCTATTGTCATATTATTCCATTACTAAAAAGAATGTGTTTTATCTAGCCGTTTTCTTGAATGAACAACATAAAATAAATTCAAGTTACATGTTATATATGATAAGAAGACATTTATTTTATACCATTACATAAATATAATCGAGACCACATAAATATTTTATTGCTCCATTTGTAATATGAGTTCTTATAGAAGCTAAAAATAAATCTAAGTGACCGCAAGTGACCAAGGACTCAGACGGACGATAGCCCTAGAAATAAAAAAAGCTACCAAAATAGAGATCTGAAATAGACAAACTCAAAATAAATTCTACTAACTTATCAAAAAATACCCAGCAAAATGTCAATTAGTCGCCCCTCTTCCATATGTCTTCAGAGCCTACCTCCCGCATATTCTCTTTTCTTTAAAGGATTTTTCACATAGAACAGGCGGGGAACAGAACAATTTACAACCGTAATACAAATCTAAACTTTAGCTCTGGAGAATGAATAAAAAAACGTAAAGAAATAAGTTCCAGATGTATTTATTTAAAAGACTTCACCGTCTCAGTGATTTTTATGAAAATGCTTAGGCACAATCACTCTTAAAAGAAATGGCTCTAGTTGTACCGCGGGTTGAAGAATAGAGATGTCCCGAAGCCTTTCAAGGAAGGAAAACGTATATTCATGAAAACGGTTCTCTGTCGATTTTTCTGGTGCGCTTTGGACTAGAAGCCCATGATGTTATGTAGTAGATCAACGTATTGCCACCTCAGTTGCTGGCATCGGTGCCTCCGGCGTATACACAAGAAATTTTCTTAAGAATAATTATACCAGCAACATCCTTTATATATGTATGTTTTTGTAAGCATTTACACAATTATTATTAATTGTGGATTTAGCTTTCCAATATTTTTTTAATATATTACAGATACAAAAATTCCTAGACGTAGCTTGCGGCAGATGTTGAATGATAGGATATCAGATAAGCAAGAAGCAATATCATACACGCTCGAATACGAAAAAAAGCGACAGAGAAACAGTCGTATGAGTCAATTTTTAAACGATAAATAATGATTTATTTATTTTGCTCAAATCCAAATAAAAAGTATAATTTTTTCTGGAAACGTTTATAACCTTCTGAATGCGTCGTTACATGCGTTTGGATTTTAATTTTCATAACATTGAATATAAATGATTAATTATTCCACATTTCATAACAAGAATACATGAAAATATAATACAGTAGTTGTTTATGAACGAACTCTTTGTACTAAGCAGCCATTATGTTTCCCGAGACGTCTAAACTAAATCATGTACTGATAAAGGAGTTTTCTTACACATAGTGAGTAGCGAGTAGAGAGATGTTTCTGGTATTAAATGTTGTTAATTCTATAACTTAATTAAAACCTATGTAATTAGAAAAGTCCAGACACCTAGTCAAATGGGCAGGTCAGGGAGAGTAAAATATAAAACTTGTATCCAGCAATGGAACCGTAAGAGTTGATGATAATAGTAGCAGACCGGCAATTCGTAATAAATATCAAATAGGAATTTGTCCTTTATTAAGGACCAATTCAATTATCCGTTCGTATAATATCAGTATAATGTTTACACTCAGAATAACAAAAAACTACAGAAAGAACATTCGTGAGGGTGAACACAGCGAGAAATTCCTTTATAATTTATCGCTTGCTACTACCGGTGGACAATGGGTAGAGTACCTATACAAGTACGCTCCCATCGGCGATGTGTTTTAGTGCTAACTCTTTTTACAGCGCAATAAAACATCGGCGCGCCATTGAGTTTTATATAGAGCGGTAACGAACTGTGAAGTGTGTTGTTTTGGAAATAATGACGGTGTTCTTAACTGCAGCGCCTATTGAAACTGTTAGTCAAATGAACACAAATTAGCATTTCGAACTGCTAAAGGACATTAATTCTTCTTTCATAACTTTTATTTTAGGAAACCTTATCGATGTTTTCGTTAGGGATACTCCCGTTTTGAGAGCTATAACTATTTTAATAGCATTTACTGTCCCGTTGGTAACTAAAGTACGGTAACTAACCAGTGAACCTACGTAATTGCTAAGACAATTTTTTGTGAGCTAAACACAACATTTATTCTGTCTGGATATCTATCTGTATGAACATTATCTATAAGTATAAAGGTATGGAGTTAGAAACGTATGTAGTTATACACGTAAAGGGTCTAAGAAGTTCCCAGCTCTTAGAAACCTATGCCATTCTCTCCTACTATTAGTGCTTTCTGCTTTACAGCAGACGAGGCTTGGGCGATCGGCTGATTGTGGTGTAGGGAAACTTAATTAGGCACAGCTAAATGTCCTGACCGCTATCGTACTGTATTGTACATAGTATGAGATGCTGTGTTCGCAGCCTGAAGATTATGAGCAAAACCTAGGTTGGTGAGGGCTATTTTCAGCAGTTGACTGAGCCAAGGTGATGATAATGGCATTGAGGATTATGTACGTAATTTATTGCCTCTCTTATTATCATAGCACAAGTTTTGCCATTTTGTGATCAGACAGGCGTGAATACAGCTGTCGAAAGATGTTTAATGATATATTACTACTTAATATGGTATTCCTATGAGCTATTTCCTCTACAAAGAAATTACTGATTGGATCCTCATATTGTTTTATAACTTCGTGTCATTTGATGTTCAAGATAACCCCTATACATAACTTCAAATTGTGCCCAAAGTTTATATCTCTCAATAATGATTCTTAACTACTCCAAGATAATAATCTCGTATCGAACTTATTTGCATGATTAAGCGCATCGCAATAATAACAATGTAACGAACACAGCGATATCGGCGCGGTCGCACGCGGGCCGCTCGGGGCGGGCGACCGCGCTGAACCCGCGCCTTTGATCTCGCCGCTCAGGAAACTCAAAGAGGCTAGCACTCACACCAACAAGTGCATAATACCCACCAGTACTTCAAAGAAATCTAGGTTAGATTATAGTTGCCATTAATAATAATAACAAATTAATAACAACCTCAAAGACGGCCATCTGGACATAGAACTTAGGACACCTCACCTCACAGACAGGTTTTGGAACACAAATTAGACAAAGCACGTGTTATCGTAATCGATAAGGATATTTTTATGTAAGCATATTGTCAAACGTGCAGACTGCTAGCTGCAACGTAGCCAGACCGGACTCAATGACAAGGCTCTCTTTTAGTGTTAGCTAGTTCAGTTAGCACCAGTTATTAAAGGTTCTTAGGAGTGATAACTGGTAACAGAAATTCAGAAATAGCACTGTTCGAATCGTTGAACCAGTTAGTACGAATTTAGTTCGTAATAGTTATTGTCTAATTCGATGCTGCTCACAAAATGGCTAATACTAAATTGTTAGCACTGAGTTGGTCGCCTCTAGTATATATGTGGACCCTTATTTCGCCCGTCAGATAGACACACAAAATGTTTTAATCATGTCGTAATGGGATTATAAGTTGGTTCCTGCCCGCTTCGCTGAGCGTAAATTGAAATTTTATAATTCTTGTTTAACAATTAAATTATGTTTGCAACTTCAGAGCCCTTATTCTGCGACCTTTCCATCTATTCAGATTTTAATTCTCAGGATTAATAGTAAAGAAAGGATGATTTCCCATAAATCCCTTTATAGAAACTGATGGTTGGTGAATGTTTTTCTACATGTTTGCCCAAGGAATTGGGCAGAAAGAACTAACAAATTAGAAATTATATCCCGATCGCATTTATTACAGGCAGCTCCACCTTTAAAATAACCTAAGGGGCAGTCTTAGTTATAATTTACATATTGGTGCGAAAAACCTTGCTTTGCGATCCCCAGTCCGCGTGCTCAGCCTGTGGATTATGGGCAAAAATTTCTCAGAATAGGCCCATGACCAATGGTGGACATAAACAGGCTGATGATGATGATGGTGATGAAAATGTATACTAAAGTATTTTCAAATTTTTCCATCCTTTTAGGGTGAAAGAATAAGAAACATACACACAAATTTTCGCATATTCAATAGTTGCTATATAATGGTATTCGGATACATATTATGGTTATTATGTTATTTCATTGTTATTATTAAATTCTTTATATTTTATAAAAACAATTGAAGGTGAGATCCCGAGTAAATCGCAAATAATGCTGAAAAAGTTTTACCCGTAACTCCACAATCGGCTGTAACAAAAGAACAGGTAATTGATCATCATCTTGTCGCATCCAGTTGAAAATTGAAGTTCACTATGAGCTTATAAAAAATTTAACTTAACCCTTTACAATGTTTTACAATATTTTAATAAATAACCTAACATGGGCTCACTTCAGTGTAACAAGCGGCCCGTACCTATTTGTGTCGGTTGTCAGTGTGAATGGGAGTCAAGTGTATAGGTCTGGAGTGTTATGAGAATACATTTTTTCTTAATCTAATTTGAAGAGTACTGTACTTTATTGTTCATCTAATTACATTCAGACTTCACGACTTCGGGAACAGTGTTATTAAATGTGTCGATTAAGATCGTCAAATTTCGAATGGTTAAATGTCCAATATTTCTCAGAATTTAAAATTAATTACTTCATATAAAACACTAATGCAGCCTAATATAATGGTATTGGTTATTTCCTGTACCGACATCTGAATTTCATATTTATACATCTATATATAAAAAGTGTTTCTTAAATAGCTTACCGAAGAATCATATTTTAGTATAGCTGACCCAATTGTTTGACTAGCTTTCTGGACCAGTGGTTAGGTTAGGTAATAACCCTGACTGCCGTGGGCATTTGTTTTGCGTCTGGCCATAATATAATTTATAAAGTAGGTACCTATGTATTAAGAAATGTACGTTTGCAGTTTACCACCAGACTAGTCAGCAAAGAAAGGACCTTGCCTTTTTCGTGATCAATCATCAATGAAATGATAGTAGATATTATTTCCCCTAAATATTTTCATATGTTATAATATAGTTGTGTTTATAATTAATTATGAATGCAGGCCGCAACGACTGTCACGGTAACGATATAAATCATAACTAAATTTTAAACTGCAGTGAGTCAACCAGACCGCACATACGACATAATGATTAACGATGGGGGAAAAATTTTATAATTACTATTTAGTTGATCAAGTCTTGACTGACTAAGGTACTGACTAAGGCACTGATTGATTGACTTGTTCGGCTTTGAAAAATCGTTAAGAGTTATTTCCGCTACAACACGCTATGTTAAGTACTTTATTAAAAAGCCCGATGTTTAGTCATCAAAAATAACTCATAAGTCGTGAACAGAGATGTTGTGCATAATAATATTTTTCTACGTAATGGAAGCCAAGATTAGATGGCAACATCCACTGTCGACTTTGAAGATCTAATGCTGAGTATAAAAATATCATTTACGATTATGAGTTTTAGTAACATCGCGCCTGTACTACCCGAAGGGGTAGACAGAAAAGTGTTTGTGTTAGACATTTAACGAAACAATCTCAGATTGAATGCGGTTTTGTGTCACTTTTCTGCAAACAAGTTATTATCTTGGCTTAGGTTATTACCTCATGCTGACCTGCTACCATTTGTGACGGTGTAAGTTTTTCGCCCTGCATAATAGCTACTTAGGAGGCATTTCATAGTAAATAAGATGTAATAAATATGCATGCTGGCTGTCTGATGTACAACTTTTTTTCAACCCCACCCGCAATACACTATCTCCAATATAAAAAGAATTATGCAAAATCGTGCAGTAAAATGCAATTTTACTCAATTATATGGAGTCCCCCAAACGAATCATATTCGTATTTAAACTTGCTATGTATGCATACATTCAGCTTTTTTCAGAGTTCTAATTTTATTATTTCGAATTGAGTGTAGACGTGCTTCAGACTGCAGCAACTTGGAAATGCTGTGTGAACATTACGGAAATTCTTTTTATTTCTTAGCGGTTCTACACATTCCTGCGCGTTGTATGCTGAATGCTTGGAAGTATTAAAATAATGAACATTTGAAAAATAGTGTTGAGTGTCGAGCGACCTATATATTAATTTGTGTTTTTTCATTACAGGTAACATACTGTAGACAATGCATCGTGGCGTATATAAATATGTACTGTGAGTATGTATAACGAGTTCCATTCATTTCAAGATCCCACCGCTGCATGAGAGCGTCTTCCGCCAATTTACTAATCCTAGTGCATACTTGACCATACTCTCCCGTCTTAAGGTTACAACCACCACTCATAGTAAAGTGTCATATCATTAACCTACTCTCCAAGCCACGAAAATGCTTGTAAAAATATTCCATTGAAGGTCACCAACTTACTTCTAACAGCAAACCGAGTCCGACCTTACTAAGCTTTACAAATCTCTTAAAACCGACAACCGCATTGGAACAGCGAACGCGAAATGTAATGTAATACAATAAAAAAGTATTAATTACGCCACTCAAAAGCGAAGACGGTTTTTTATTTATTTCATACACAATAAAATGAAAATGAACGTTTCTAAGTCATATGTAAATATATTTTTCAGTGGAGTTTACATTGCTCTAACACCGCATTCTTCCGATTGTTGACGTTCGAAAACCAATTCAATTTTACAACCAACGATACAATCAGCATTGTGTCAGGCGCACGGCGCGTCATAAAATGTAGTGCTGGTATAAAGTTCCCTTTCGTTTTCTACGAAACATTTGCATGTGATGTCCACAGTGTATTGGAATCTATGAAGGTTAGATATTCGGAAAAAAGGTATGATAATATGAAAAAAATAATACAATCTAAGCTAAAATACTAAACAGTGAAATTGTTCGTCAATTTGCAGACATTATTAAATAACTACCGTTCTCGTAACTGGTCTTTATCTCGGATACGAAACATTTTCCTAAATACGATTTTCCTACTTCTAAAGCTTTGGTCAGGTGACGCAAATTGAAATTTTTAATAAAGATGATGATGATAATGAACAATAATAATGATGACGATGAAGTGAAAGATAAATATTTCCAAGTAAATATAATCTTAATTGCTATACACATTTTTATATTTAAAAACATATCTAGAACGTATTACAACAAAACTCCACCTAAAGATGTTCATTGTTCATACAACATGTTACTCGAATATGTTGCTTAACAAGTCTTTATTTAAATTTTATGGTAACAAATATTTTACGAATCAATCAACTTTATACACTAACATATTGTAATATCCAGTAAAATTTTCAGTGGCCGAACACCCGTTTTTACTTTTACTATTGTGTTATCAACACGTAAACCTCAATTCTACCTAACACGTATTGCATTACTCTATCTAAAGGTGCTTATCCGTAATGGAACATTTATTCTCTACACCAAACTCTGGAATAATCTACGTTACACGGTGGAGTGCGTCCAACCGGTACAACCCTATCGATTCTTCTAATCTAGTTATACTACAGCGATCGTCATCCGACACAGACAGGCGCTAGGGATTCGCCCTTCATTGCTTGAAATTAAGTTATTGTTAAGTTTAGTGCCGTTTATTTGTGCATTGGGACCAATATTGGATAATTGGAACCAATATTTGGCTTTCCGATTTTAGACCAAATAACATATGTGTGCGGCTACTACAACGGCAAAATAACAGTTTCGTTTCAATCATACAAGGACGCAAATGTTTCTTAATGATCGCGAGAAAACAATTCACGTAGTGGAATCAAAATAATAGTAGAATACATTGGTAGTATCTGTATATGTAAAAATTGCAAATGATTAGGCCCTCATTATACACGTGACCAGTGTTTTAGCGCTTATTACTAATCAGTAGATTGGCGTCGCATGTTGTGGCTTTCCGTCCTGTGCCGCAGTTACATTGAATACTAAGCTTATGCTAAAAAGATACTTCTGACGTCTGAATGTAAATAAGGTTACAACGTAAGCTATTAAATGTTCTGTTACAATGAAATTATACTGATTCGAAATGAAGTAGATTTTACGCCTTCTAGTAGCGTATAAACCCTTCATGTGAGTTGAATGTAGATTGGAAGTGGTTCCTAGTTCGAAATAAAAACTTAAAAAATGAACTATGTATGTATGTATATTGACCAAAGTATTGTATGAGTATATTGAGATAACCAGGATCAGCTTAAATCATTTTCTTATTGCTGTTCCGGTTTCCGGTTCAGACTTTTCTCATTCCGGTTATCACTAGCACGCATCTTTTTACGAAGTTACATGTCACTTACCATAATTTGTTGTTCAGTGAAACGATGAAAGAAATTATTCGAGAGAAGTTGAATGTCTCTGAGTTTTCCATCATGTTCTTCAAGGCGTGCACAGCCTATCAAATCATGCTTAGGCAACTTAGTAGATTATGACCTTAATACTTGTCTATTTGAGAGAAGACTTGGGTCTAGCGATGATCAAATATAAGTATTGATAGGAATTTAATTAAAATCATTGACAAAAAGCAACAGTAGCATTAAAAAAATATTCTATAATAGATCAATAAGCTAACTCAATGCTCATCATGCGACTGTCGCTTGTTTTCTCTACTAACATAATTTAATATATAGTGGAATGATTGTTCACGTAAATTGCTCTTGCATTACACCATGTGATTGTTCTAGAACTGATGACTCCCACAAACTTTGCTTCGTTTGCATCGCGGCTCTGCTGTATTCCTTACTATATTACGTGTTTAAAGGCAACCAGTCTTCAAAATGTATTAATATCAGTCGTATTAGTCGTGTTTTAATAATGTTTTGACAAGTTAAATTATTAATTAAAGCTAATTATTATTTATTATTATAAACTAAATTTTTAGATTGAGTCTAAACCGAAGTAAATTGAAAAGTATGTTGACACTGGCATTTTCGTTGTCACTGACAGTATGCGTCAGTCGGTGGCATTATCTATATACAAATTACGTCAAAGGTCTTCACTCGGCTTTCAATACACGGACGGACGGGCCGATATCTGTCACAATTTGCAGCGTAATCTACCGTAACGGGAGCGATATATCACAAAAGGCAGGCTCGTTTCGCAAGCGCCAGTCATTTTCGATTTCGTAAAGCTAAAGTATATTTGGAACACACGTTCGATATGATTTCACATAGTTTAGTAGGTTTGTGACAATGGACAGACTAATTAGTGGAACCAAAACCATATCAAAATCAAATCAAATCAAAAAAAAAAGGTAATAGCGACTGAAGTGAATTATACTTCTAAACTCAATCCTATGTCTGAAGTTTAATTTTCTGATAAGCGATTGTAAAATAAAATCATTTATGTCTTCAATTGAATTAAGTTTTGTAATAGAATCAAATCATGTATTTTATATGCGTGTATAAGCTTTAATAAATTACCTACATTGCTTTCGTTGTGTCGTATTCGATGTCAGTGCATGCTAGGACTACAGGGAACGTACGACAGAATAAGCTTCTGTATATGCGTCAAACATGCCCAAATAACTTGCATCTCGTTTCGACAAAACGAGAGTAAGCAGGATAGCATGCTCTATTCGGACTCATTCAATGCGTGGTCCTGTTAATGGAATTTATTTAAAAAGCGGTTTCAATGCGGCATCGTTTTTAAAAAGTTATTTGCGCGACTGTACCTAGGAAATTCGTGTGACGGATTTACGTGAATGTATTTCTTTATGTAACTGCGAGCGATAGTGAAGAATCCTATTTGTAAGTTAAGAATTTGTATATGTAATGCACTATACATATTTCGTACAACCTTTGTAAAATTGTTCCTTTTAATTTGTAGGTACTTGTTTTAACTGTGACATTATAAAATACATTTCTTGTCTTTATGTATGTTCAATGGTTAAATTAAAATAAACTTCTGCTCATATAACCAAGAGGAAAAATTTTTAACTAATTGTAGGTAGGTAGGTAGGTAGCAATATAATTAAATTATAAGAAAATTACAATCGTATTTAATGAACGTTCAATTAATTGATTCATATATGTAGGAGATATACGCACATTATTGACTTAATAACGTAACTATCTTTTTAAATTTGATATAACTAAGAACAACCCGATGCAGGCCGCTCGGATTACTTGACCATGTGGAGTGCGCTATTCCTAACGAGAAGGACTAATTACCTACCACATTTTTCCAACAAATTACCACATACATATGCTTTTGGTTTTCCGATGGTCATTTTAAGAAGGCCAGCCTAGTTAACATAGGTAGGTAGACAGGTGCTGGACTGGAATTAGAACTGACATTTGCCGATCTTCTTCAAGGCACATACAGTAAACAGACCGTATCTAATTTATTTACTAGTGAATTCCACGTCAGTTTACATATATTTTTCCACGACTGAGAAAGATCTGAGGTATATTCTAATATGGATCGTCAATTACGAAAGGGAGCCCAATAGCCTCTAAGCTTCGACTAGATTTCAACAAAGCACTTAACGTTGCCTCTAAAATTGCCCGTTTCGGTTACCTACCAACGTAATACTAATAGCAGATTCTCACTCTAATCTCAAAGTAGGAAACTATACTAGAACATTTAGCCATCCTTGTTCATGGCCAAATGAATTCTAGGTTATGTAGTGAGAAGGGTAATTTCCAATATTGCCTCAATTACCTTAAAATGCAAACAATAATAGTTATAAAAGATTAAATGTAAAATATTTACTTCGCAATTTTAACCCTCACGAAGCAAAGTTCACCACAAAAATGGCCGCCCGTTACGCGGTGACTAAGATGGAATGTTTCCTGTAGATAATTATTCTTGAAAATGTAGCTTTGCTGATAGTGTGTGAGGGTTTTATCAGTGAGGGTACAAAAAGGATCCCATAAAATAGATACATATGTACATACATAGCTTGCCAAGGTATTTCAGTATGCTATGTAGGTAAGTTTTACTTTTCCTTTTAACGGATAATGTAAGTAATTCGTTTAAACATACTTTTTATAAAGTCAGTTTGCATTATTGTCTATGTCACCCCGTTAGCCGCGTAATGTTTGGAAGTATTTTATACCCAGCCGGAGAAAAATACCTCTATGATATTTACAAAACATTTATTTACAAAATCTACGATTTAATTTATAAGTAAACGCCTAACTTTTTACTCATCATACACCCCGCAAAGGATTTATATTTCTTGGTAATAGCTACATGTAACATTAGGCGCTAAGCGTGTGTACAAGTGTGTGTATGTACCTACGTATATGGTTGCCCACATACATATGTTTTGCTCCTTTACAGGCCCACATAAACACGCTAAGATCGAAATATGTAGATATGTTCCGATTTGTTAATCTTGTAACTTATAAGAATTGATGACAGTTGCTTAACATACAATAAGTCACTAAAGATTAACAGTCAATCTATTAAACAGTCAAATAAAAGACAAATCCATATGAAAACAAAACGATGCTCTATAGTTGTTTCCATAAGTGTTGTTTTTGTAATACTAACTCGTGGACGGACAGCAAAGGAATTTTAGCTCGTACAGCTATGAACATGATCAAAATGCTTTTGTTTAATTGGTTACAGCTTTTTGTTTGGACAAATCATGTGTGTGTTCATTTTATTTTACCTGCCTCGACGACGAGCTACACGCGTCATTTTATCGTGTACGTCTATGACATGGTACATCAAACATTTATAAATATATGTTTTTTTTATATGTTCTATACTTGCGCGTGATTTTCAATTGATAAATAATATCAAAAGTATATGGTACGTTATTTTTCTCTCTCCTGTGTTAGTAATATAAATATTGTAAATTGAATTAATAATAATAATGACGACCTTCTATTATATAAAAATGAATGTTATCGATGAACTCAAAAACTACTGTACCGATTATTACGAAAATTG
>DWDT01000192.1:0-25302 GCA_018245595.1 Microceris scylla
GTGACGTTACAAATAATGAACTTTCAATAATTTTCATGCAATTATTTTTAAGTAATATTATGACGTACCTCATACATACAATCTGTACTTCTGTTTCTACGTGGGGGCACATAATAATTAACCATAACATTGTATAATATTTAGAGATCATATTTCAATGTGCCTCATTTCGTATGATCTCCGCCGGGACAATATATCAACCTTAATTTATTTTCTTCCCTGAACCTTTCATAGCCTTTATACATGAGGGTTTCCTTTTGTACAAATGTTACACCGAAATTTTCTTATCTTTATAAAATTAGCTCTTCTCCTAGTTGGGTCATTTTTCTCTTCTGTTTCTTTGTTTAACAGATAACGGAATTTCAGTTCCCCTTTTGGCAAAGCTTTGAGCGCTAAAGATTTTTTATATACGTTGATGCTTCTATCTCTATATATGTATAAATGATGTGTTTTGTTCTATGCTTTTTAAGATTGTCCTAATCATAAAGTGAGTTTTGTTATATGGGTTAGAAGTGTGTGGGTGACGCCTTTTTAATTACCCTCTGCCTATTTATTACAGATTTATTTGGTGAAAATTTTATGGACTCCAATTCAATATTAGATATTAAATTAGAACAATAAAGAATTCCCAACTTCCGCGGTAAGTTAAGAGGAAGACATTTATTTGAAATTAGACTGATACAACTCTACCGTGATAAATATCTGTTTCTATTTGCGTGGCTTATCAGTGTGTTTCTGAAACAATGCTGTAAGAAGTTAGACAAAAGTATTATAATAAATAGTAAAAAATATCATTGTACCTGTTGACTTCTAAACTAATTCAATTTGACTCATGTATTGCGTATGTGTAATCTACATTTATATTATACATGTATTCTATAAATCTATATTTATATAATAACAGTAATACAAGCTTCATATTGTTATAACACAAAGTTCCATAATATCTTTATTTTTTGCTACCTCTACACCAGCGACTTTGTAAACTCATTTGTACAACACGCGTTAGATACACAGATGGGAATTGAAATATTAATCCACCGTATTCTCAGATTTCTTTAACTGAGATACTAAAAAGATAGAAGGATAGTCGTGTTGCTATCAAGCGACGGTTCTGTATTCAGATCACGTCGCATCGGGAACACGAGACGCAGGCCCCGGGAGACGACGAATCTGTTCACAGTGAATACTTTCGTGTTCACCTTAGCCTTATTTATATGCCGTTGAAGGAAAAATATCGCATGATCGTATGCCAATACGCCACGGAAATCATACCTGTCTCGTGTTACACACATCGGAAAAATTCCTCCTTTTAATATACGCTACATTTGAACGCTGAAGTTGTCACAATTTAGAATAAATATGTAAACTTTTACTGAATATCTATCTACTCGTAAAATGGGAGACATCTAAAGGGTTATCTGGTTGATTTTCAAGTGTTGTAGTGATTATTATGTAATTCGATAAGGTCACATATAATATTACAAACTAATTATCAACAGGAACTACATAAAGGGACAGCACTTTACACCTTTGAAAACTACTTCATCAAAATGTCGTTTTATGTAGTACTCATAACATTGTAAATATTATTATTGTACTTATAAATGATAAATCCATTCTCATTTTTTTTTAAAGCTTAAAAATATCTATGAGGATAAAGATATGTGTGTGTGGGATATCCTTCATTTATAAATTATTCAGGCAAACAGGCAGACGGGCCATCCGATGGTATACGATCATTGCAGTCTGTGGACAAAGCAACACCAAAATTTGGACCAGTACATCTGGATCTTTAAAGGAAAGCTTATTCGTATCATTTTGAACGAGACCCAGGTGATAACAGAAGTTATCGCGTTCGAATGTAGCTTTATTGAATCACTGCTTTTTATTTCGCGTAAAAATGAAAAGAAACCTGTGAGAAAAATAAAGAAATATTTTTACACGGTACCGTTCTATTCTACTTCCACAATACCAGCTTTTTAATAGAGTGATAAAACGTTCGCGCTAAACACGCGATTTTTTACGATCTCCTGTTCTTATTCTGGTGGAAATATTATTTATTTTTTTTGTTTGCTTTAAGGAACATTCGCTTAAAAGCATTTTAACTGAAGAATTTTGTAAACGTGGCATGATTCCAAGCTCGCTTTGACTTAGAGAGAATTCAGGATCCTCGGAACGACTTGACGGTCCAAGGTAATGTCAGACGTATAAAAGATTGAAGTATTGACTCTAATGCCCACTTAGTTTTATTAGTTTTCTTTAGAAATGCTTGGTAATTTTGTTCTATAAACTTTCATTTCTATTTAAAAGTTCTTACGTGCCCTAAAATATTGGATTCTACTTATATCTTATAGTTAGATTATAAAACACGAATTAACCCCGACCTATAGGTCGATGCTCGATTGCTCAAATCTACATGCATTCTTTATTCATAAATAATGTTTTTAATGTTCTTGATTTCTTAGTGAAGAATATCAGCAACAAATAATTATTTTTATACCATTCTTTTCACCTGGATACGCTAAATATATGTATTATGAAATTGTCACTTTCGAAACGGTGCGTTACATTGAATAACCCTACTCATAGCATTTGATGAAAATGACTAACATTAGTAAATGCGCAATGAAGACACATAAGTCGGTGTAATTTCAAATCCGTGCACCGCATCATGTGGAAGGCGCGCCGCAAACAAAACCACTAATCGTCATACAGCGCTGTCGCAACAAAACTCTTGGCAAATGTTCCGTTTGTTCTAATGTTGTCTATTAAACGTGGCGTTTTTTAATAGAAGTGGCAAGTACGAACATGTTAACTAGTGGCTTTTTAGTACTTTCATATTAGGTACAGATGTTACTCCTTCAAATTAAACAGGTGAAATGTAAGTATATAATAACGATTGTCCTACTACAATATTCGTTGCCAAAACACACACACGATATAGACAAATAGTATTATTATGGTACAATTCAGTTCTGCGACATAGTATGTTATTTCTATGATACATTTCAAGTTATATGCAATGTCTCCATGGGTCACAGTAACCACTTATGTCTTCCACCTACATGTGCGATTATTGTTATTATTTGAATATCACACCTGTAATCACCGAAAGGGCAGGCAGGGGATTGTACTATATTCACACGTTCCACTAGTGACGTTTACGTTCCACCATGGAATACTTTACCACCCTGCCTCGAATTTGAACCCAGAATATCACAGATTAGTAGTTGCATGTACAACCACTCAACCAACGAGGCATTCAACTCATATTCAAAACAATTTTTTGAATTTAATCAATAAATACAAGCAAGCGCTGAGGGATTTTACCTTACCTTAATAAAGTAACTGGGCTCGATACAGTTATAAAGGGTGCCAAAATCTACTCTCCAAAACTAGTTTTGCTTTTCCGTAGAACATCAATTGCTTATTTTTACCCTCCATAATGCCTCCAGGGAATCCGGTGGCTCACATGATTTACTGCTTATGCAAAGAATGAGAGGATATTTTCTACACCATAATTCAAGCTAGTTGAGATTACACGCGGACCGTGCAAGGGATGATATATCTATTTATCGTTTGTGAATGAATCCTTTGTAATATAATATTCGTTGCATATAATATAAACTTTCTACGTAAATGTAACACTTTATTAAATATTCTACATAACACTATTAAATCCTCCATAAATTGCTATATTGGTAGAATATAATTTTCAGAATACATATATTTTCAGAATACATACAAACCACAGCAGATAATTAAATATTTAGTATTTAATTAAATATTTAGTATTTAATTAAATATTTAGTTATATTATAATATTTAATTAAATATTTAGTATTTAAGTATGGATTGATCGCCTCATCGGTCGAGTGGTTGCAAGCGCGACAATTGATTGGGAGGTCCTGCGTTCGATTCCCGGGGTCGGGAACTAACCGATATTTCTGAATTAGAATTTCCAGTAGTAGCCCCACTTCCTATTCTATGATGGGACGTAAAATTTAACAGGTAGATCGTACGAGGGTAACACTGCTACTTACCCCTTTGAAAAATACAAACGTGATGATTAAAAAATTATTTAATAGCAATGTCATAATCATTATGTGACAAATATCTTAAAAAGGGGTAATTAATCGTTACCATAATGAATGTTTTCCTATAGTATTTAAGTATTGCACTCATTGAAGTTGACCTCACTCTTATTTAGCTGATGAAAGAGAATTATCTAAGTTATTAAGTTAATAGCGTTTCGTGTTCGGCCGCAGTAAGTGATGTTCGCGGCACCTAGATCCCCCATTCGTAGTCAAGGGCACGTCGACCAAACAGTCGACTAATTTAGCATCCATAAACTTCTGATCAAGATGTTGATAAAACACGTCCCTGACGATTTTACGAGTCGACAGCACCCCGTGTTTAATCAGGTCCTCGGTAATTTTGCGGCTTCAGATCCACGAATCCACTTACCCAGGATATTTCATAGTATTACGTAAATCGCCCGTAATAACCTTGTAGATATAACGGGAGATATATGTCAGGTAACCGATAATAACTTATTTATACCTCAACCTTGTTTAATTTTGAAGTTGTAATTCTCAATAATCTATAAAGCGGTGCTCCGTTTGATAGATACGCCTTTGAGTCATCCCGTATCAGCTTTCAAGTTGTCTGTGGAGAGATGTAAGTGGGATAAAACGGCCTTTTCACTTTCTTCTTTGTGTAATTTAGGCACGAACGACGTATAATTATATATAATGTTTTTTTCTCGGTCATTATAAGTGTGTTCAATTTTTTTTTTAACCCACTACAATTCTACTGCTGAAATACGGGTCTCCTGTCGTATCGAGAGGGTTAAGGCCCTAGTCTGTCACGCTGGCCAAGTGCGGGTTGGCAGACTTCACACACCTGAGGATTTTTTTATTCAAATTTACGTGCATTTAACTTTATGTTGACCTTGAATTCCATTGTTCTCATACCTTCTTACCATATCCTGGATAAAACGTAGCATGAAATTTAGCAGTGGTGGTGCCGCGGGGATGTTATTTGTATAATTATAATTTGTTGACTTCAGTACAAGCGGAAATATAATTTATAAATACCTTGCAACCTTCAACTACGTATTTCAAACAATATTTTATTCAAACTTTTTGATGTCAATATGTATCAGGAGTTCAGGAAATCGCATTTCTATCATTAATCATTATCATCGTCAACCTTTTTATCATTCCACCGTTGGACATACCCGTAAATTTAATATTAATTTCATTTATCATAGGACTGCCACGATGTTCGAGTGGTTGCAAGCGCGACTGCCGATCGGGAGGCCCTGGGTTCAAATACCGGGTCGAGTACTACCGGTATTTTCTAATTTAGAATTTCTAGCAGTGACTTGGAGTCTGGATTTGTGACCGGTCTATGCCAATAGCCTCACCGTCCATTCCAAGGGACGTAAACGTAACAAAACGGATGTAACCGGTGAAACGTGGAAGTGCCACACTCCTCTGCCTATTCCTTCGGAGATTACATACGTGATGTAACGATTTTTGTTACGTTCACTTATCATATACATTTGATCTAAATTACCAAATTGATAAGCGTATGATATAATGTAAAACGCATCAGTGGAAATATGCTTAATTGCTACCAAATATTAACAATACCTTTTGCAGTGTATATGGTTTCGGTATTATTTAGTACTATAATAACACATTTCCGGTGAATCCACGTAAGGACTATAAGGTAAAATAATTATTTAATATTTCCATATGATAACATATTTTGCGTTTTGAAATTCGATTTTGTGTAGGATATCAAATTGTGTATTCTTTCGGGGAACAAGAAGTTTAATGTTATTTGGCCTTCTATAAGCTGCAAAATCAAATTTTTAACTGTGTTGGAATCAAATGTTGACAAAAATAATCTTTAATAATTTCTTTGAAAGAAGAAGCATTTTCGATTTGTAAGGATAGAAGATGTTCTCCACAAGCAGAGAAGCCTTAGTGCCCTCTCTGATTACCCCGTATGCATAATATAGCGTGACAGTATAATAATAAGAATAATGATATATTCATGCGAATCACATACTCTATCATTGAGTATTTTCATCAATAACTTCCGTTAGCTTTTATAACTCCCATATTCAGGTTTCAGTTGTAAAATCATTGGAATATCGAGGCTGCGCTTTGTTAGCAATAAATTGTCCATTAACGTGTATCCGTAAACTCTCCGAAAATCTCTCGCAAAGCTTGTTAATTCAATACAAAACGCGCAATAAAGCTGGAGAGTGTACGCGATACGCAGAACAAACTCAAAGGTTTAGTAAGTAATTGTATATTGGATTAAAACATTAATAATGGAGGGTTGTATTGTGCTAGTAATTTCTAGTAGCGGCTCCGCGTGGGTTGTACATTTTGTGGCTTTTATTATTACATCTCTACCAAATAACCCATAGCTGGGTTGTGATAGTTATTTTTATGTATTATAGAAAAACGAATTCGACATACTGTTGCTGAATCTCACGGATACCAATACAATTAATCACAAATATTATTTGATCCCTACTCGACGTCCTGAAGGCTTAACAGGAATACCTCGTGTGCTTAGTATTTCCCGTGCTATACAGATTTTGTGTGATAGAATGTTGTTGAAAGTTACTAAATAAAATTGACTTCTTTTCACCATTATGTTTTTTAAATTTTACTGTTAATCTCTTGATTTGATTTGGATGATATTTACTCTCGATACTTACTCTTTTAGGTAGTGGGGAATGTAGTGCAAAATGGAATAGGGTGTAGAGTGGGAAGTGGAATGGAAAATGGTGTAGGAAATAGATTAAAGGGATGGAATGGGGAATGAAATGGAAAATACAATGAAACATAATGTGCTTCTTGCAGTCTCATTTAATTTTATCATTTTTATTTATTAAACTAATATAGGTACATCAAAACACACACTGCGTAACAAATTAGACTTGAAGATATGTCGAGAATCAGTGATAGAACGTAGTAACTACAGGTAATATTTATTGCTGCGGCGCCTAGTTGCCGTTCATTCGGTCTAAATTTAGAGTTTCGGCGATAGTATTTGATACCAAGCCAGTGTAGTGCAAATTATCTACAATACAGATCGTACATTACGTTCCAACGTCGACCGAATGAACGGAAAGAGGTCTGAACTAATCTAAAATTGAAACGGATATGTCTCGTACGACCACGAAGCATCTAACACGTAGACAAAACGTAAATCTAAACGCTGTGTAGATAAATATTTTAATATTGTCATTGTTCATTTAATTTAAATTAGTATTTATATATAATATGTTACAATTAGAACACTAGGTAGAGTAGAAAACCAACTTAGTACTAGTTTAAATCGCGTAAGCATTACTAGAATATATGTAATTGTCAATGATACGTCTACGAGGACAAATATACACATTTAATTGTACATATTACGGAACGTAAACGTGAAATGTTACCACAAACGTCAGCTAATAAATTAATTTATATGTAAATTCACGTTTTTAATTCCAGCGAGAACTGTGGCGTTTTCGAGTGACGAAAGTTGTTAAGCTTAAAAGTATTATGTCGCATGATACGTATACATGTTTTTAATGAATTTGAAATATAATTTGAGACAATCGTTCAAAATGTATCATTCAAAGTTTGGGTGCGTTTATATAAAAGTAATTCGAACATCTTATTACTTTCTATTATATAAATGCACCTAGACATTAAAACTACATGCTACATTTAATTTTTTTTTCGACACGCTTTTATCCCGATACGTGTTTTCACACTTAATTTTTTCCGTTTACATAAACACAGCAAGTGATTAGAAATAATGGACATTTAGTGAACAACGGTTAAGCAGCTCGTAAAAAAAACTATTCAGTATTAAACTATGTACATATATTACAAAACGTCACAAGTACCTTCGTGAACAAAAGCTTAATCTAAGTAAAAAATAATCTCCTCAAAAAAACTGAGTACAAATTTTTTCAGTACAATATACCTATAAAAATTCTATCTGATGGTATTTTATTAATATTGTCACTTGTACAGTCGGACGCGTAAAATATTTATCACTTATAAAATGATACACATGTATAAAAATATTATTGTCAAGCGAGATATGGATGTACATTTGTTTTTAAATATTTAATATGAAAGTTAAACATAAGCATATTTGCTATAACGCCCAAATTGAACGTTGTACTTACCAAAACGTAATATTCCACAACCACGCACTGAACATTAATAAATTCGTTTCACATGACGACATACCAACAAACAAATGGACCATGTAAAATGTTTTATTCGTCAATAATGATCACTATCGGCCCAAGTGGCATTTATTAGCGTGACTATAAAAACGCCATTATTTAAAAATTCATGCCGAGTAAAATAAATCCTGCAATCATCGTGGATTTACTTGTTAAATATAGTTCTAGATTACACATTTTAAGGACTGACGTGTTAGAAACTGTTGATTTATTATAAAATATACATCGTTGAATACTTTATACCCAAAAAAACGTACAGCAGTCATAAAATCACATCTATCATATTTTCTAAAAACGCTAAAAATGACCGTGTCAGTATATTTATAAGTGCTTAAATATTTTTGCTCACAACTGTACTATTCAAACAATGTTTTAGTAGCAATTAACACTAGTGTACGGGCAGTAATTATAGAATTATTTCATACAACGGCAATAAATAAATTAAAAAAAAATTATTACAGCGATTTCTAGTGATCATAAATAAAAAAAAAGCATAATTTATATTCAAAATGTGTACGATTTAGTAACGTTACAGAGAAATTAAAACGGGGGAACACGTTTTTAATACTAGACATCTAATTATTATTATTATTACATGTAAGATTTCATCCTCACACCTACAACATAGTTACGCCTAAGAGAATCAGCTACTGTACAACTATGGCACTGTTAGAATACAAATAATTCGTGGAATGATATCAATGGAACTGTGATATGCGAATACTTATTACATCAACACAATCACACAGTCATACACTTACAACTCTGCCTATATTTAATATTGACAACCGAAGTAAATGTTGGGGAAGCTTTACGATTACATTATAATACTTATTATAAGGAATGTCAACATTAAAGCCAATCTATCAACCGTTCACCGTTTTTCGAATTGATTAATCGATTTTAACATAGCATATTTTTTTACATAATATTCGCCATGAATTATTAGAAAACATTAAATTTTTACGATCATCTAAAACTGAATTTTGTGTTAAAAGCGTCTATCTATAGGTTTCGAGTTATAATTTCGAATTATTATATTTTTAAACAAGCCTTTCTGTGGAATTCTTAGTACTGAAGTCAGCCACGTGGTTTTTAATAGTTCGGAAACATGTAACATATTTATAACTAGAACGGGATCGACTTTGTAGATGTGTATGGTGGCAAGGATTGTTACGAGTACATTACCCATGTTACACTAGTTACAGAGGTGTATAAAGGTTACACAAGAATATAGTTACACAATTTTTTACATTAATTGATTTCATTTTCAAATAAACATTTTTTAAACGAATGTACATACACTAATTAAGACGTAATGACGCTTTTCACAAAACACAGCGATAGAGAGAAATCTACTTTCTAAATATAATAAACATTAATAACAACAAGTTATAGATTCTTTCTTTCTTTTGTTATACACTCACCATTTTATGTTATTATTATTATTATTACCTTTGTGTGTAATCCAAGCACCGACTTTGAAGAGTTATACTGTTTTAATCCTAGAACACCTAAAGCTACAACGTAAAGTATTATGGCAACACATGGTTTGGTTAAAGATATGAATACTCTTTTCGTTCCATCTCATAAACCGGAATCTCGGTATGCCCACCACTAGAAATGAATATAAACATCACGAAACAATGGAGAATCCGCAAGTGAAAACAATCAAAAAACTGTTAAATATGTAACATTTTAAAGTATGTAAATAAAAACACAAAATCCTCCATGAATATTATGCAGAAGGCATAGCGAAAAACAACGGCGTCGCGGCGCGATACATTTCCGTTTCAGCTTTCAAAAAATAAAAATTACCACATGGACTCTCTCTCGCCCCGTGTTACGCATTGTTTCTGACAGCCGGCTGCTATGTAGTAACGAAAATTAATAAAAACGAACAATATCTGGGAACGGATATGTATCGGTAGGTACAATTATGTATAACAGGTACTATTTTCACTCCACACTAATTAAAACAAAAATACATCTACACATTTGTTTCGAACAGTATCTTTCGTATCGTGTTATTCGAACGGCATTCCATTACTTGTAAATGTGATCATCATCAATTATGGTAATGTTGAACTAGGGTAGTGATATTTTGTAACTAATCACAATACCGTATGGGCGACATCGGTCGGATCGGTGATGTAATGTCGATATGCTTTCCACTTGACTTCACGCTGGCGACGCAACCACGTAAGCCCGTGTACAGAGCTGCTGGCAATCCAAGAGGCAACGATGGGGAACCGCCTATTAAATAAAATAAAAATAAACTAGAATTACAAAAACATTATTACAAAACCATAATCGAACTTCAGTAAATGTCATATCAAATTGGAGACCTTTGAAAACTAATGTAATGTATAGTCCAAAACTGACGGCTTATTAGATTCGTCAACGTCAAGGAGCGGTTAGAAATAAAGTTCTCGTTTTAGTGTTATATAGATAAAGTGAGGTAAGAAGGGATGACAAACGATTGAAACTTAGATGGGAGTATCAAAGCTAGATGCCACGAGCATCGGCATAAACTTTGTACATTAGTCAATGCGGGAGTTTGACTATAGCGTAAAACGAAATATAAATAATATGTCGTACCTATCCATAGCTTGGGATTTGCTTTCGAGGGCACGAGCAGCGATTGGGAGTACCCTCTGACTGGTGGTGTGTCGTCCACCTGCAGCATAGCGAGCCTCTTTCTTCTCCTGACTGATGCGGTGTGCCACATGCCATCATCGACCCGGTCCTTCGACTCGATGCTTTGGAACCAATCTTCGTGAATAGCTGAATTGGCTTCTTTTGTGTCCGTATCAGTGTATATCAGTTGTAATTTACCATCGCTCAAGCCAAGCCCAATGAAGTCTCGCGGACGAATTCCAATCTTTCTTCTCCACAGCAGAAGACCAGATTCGTTATACGTTTTAAATTTTATTTCGTATCTAATGCCATGGATGCTGCGATTCCTAAAATTGGTAGTCTGCATTTAGTAGAGAATGGAAGACACTTAGAAACTTATCCAAGCCACGCTCAAACTACACGTGCTTTGGCTGAAAAGCGTAAAGTCTACCAAAGAGAATAATGGAGCTTTATAGAAAGCTTTATGAAAGTTATACAAGACAATTGCACTGTGAAACTTATGTATGCGTTTAGATTTATGAAAATAATATCGAAATACAGAAATGCTCCAAAGCAATATTTTCTGTGTGTATGCTCCTATGTAAATGTGTAAACTTTGGCATAACTTTTATCACTCCCGCTGCGAGTTCCCTTGTTAGGTAGAGTCGCTAAGAATAATTATCAAGAGCATAGTACGCATTTATGTTTGTTCATGAAAAGACGAGTTTCCAACTTTAATGTCCATTGTATGTTTCTCCAGGGGCAACTTACACTTATCTCTTGGTATTAGTAGTTATAGTAATATGTTTTTATCTATTTATATTTCATACCTATCTATTCAAATTTTAGCTTGTTTTGATGCAACTGAGGTAACAAGTTTTAGCAGCTACTTAAAGATCAACTAAATAAAGTTTCCAGACCAACTAAATTAAAAAAATTTATAAGCATTGCTAAGAGTACAAGCTTTTAAAACTAGGCAATAGAAATAATACTGAAATACAAAAACCACTTTCCATATTATTATGTAATAAAAAGTTAAGCTAGAACTAAGATACGACAGCGTCGGGCGATTAAATTTAATTGTACGCAAACTGTCAAATACTATTTTCAGTTTCGTTTAACTTCACAGTATCTTTTCTGTTACATCATGTTTAAGCGACTTACATATATTCGGGTTATAATAAACATGTTGAGATTTAGTTTTAAGAAACGAATTGAGGGAGATAACCTTAGTTAAATGAAATATTCACATAAAATCTTAACTTTTAAGCAAAAAACGTCTCAAATATTTTTCGAAACCGTTCGCCCTCTTATTTATCGCGCATATAAAATAAAAACTATAATATGAGTTATCTTGATTAATATATCATCAATAAACTCACCACCTATTCCATTGATCGTAAAACGTAACTGGTGAAACATGGGAGAGTACTACACTCCTTTGCCTATCCTTTCGGTGATTACAGGCTTCATATTACGTTTCGATTAATAAATAACTTTGTCTATACACCTAATGTGTTGGTATGTAAATTAAATAAATACGAAACTGTCAGAAACTTATACAACGGTATTAAACTACTTGTGCCATCATGGAATATCAAACTGACTGCTCTAATATTGTAAACCGTACCGAGTTGTGCGACTTAGCAAGTTCCGTAGTCAAGTCACGTACGTCATATTTAGTGAACTGATGGATTGTAGTCGACTTGTCGCGTAATAACGACTTAGTCGACTAACTTATACGAATTGTCATATTGAAATATATTACGTCACGCCTTTCCCCCGAACGGGTGGGTAGAAGAGCGAAATACACTCCCACGTTTCATCGATTATGGTATAGCCCGCCCACGAAATACACTGAGCTCATTGCTGTACACTGGACTGAAATTCCGACTACGAGCTTCTACTGGTAAGTTTGTATTAAAAAACCCTATAATATGTTGTCCGACTCGGGGATCGAACGCTTACCCTTTAACCGGCAATTGAGCTTCCACCGCTAGATTAACAAAGCAGTCATATTGGGATTCCAAGTTTAGAAAATAAAATGTTACGTGCAAACGAATATATATTCTCCGTTTATAAATTTTCGTTATATGTTTTGTGTGTTAAAACATGCAGCAATATTACTCAAATGTCGGTTAACGAAGCCATTATCAGATGATTAAAATAAACTACCTAAAAACCTTATATGTTACGCAACAGCTCTTTAACTATTGCAGTTTTTCCAATGAAAACTTCGATTAGACAATTTTTACGTCCTTTAGTCACTTTAGGTTATAAATAGCAGAAATATAGTACAAACAAATCATTTAGATATTATCACACATAAAATAATTTATTATTGCAATATATCATTAAAATTATATTTATCTACATCGATTTACGCATGTAAAGATTAATTTTAATATATTTTATTGAAATAGTTTTTGGCTCTGTAAGATAATTTAAAAAATGATGCATTTTGTATAAATTTGAAGTATATTGCATATTTGTATCGGTCTAATTATTAAATAGCTAATAACCCTGACCGCACTTGCCAATATAAAACTTATGTAGTCAAACCCACACATTATTGACAGTATATTGACAATAATCTTATAAGACATGTAATGGAAAAACGTCTGAGCAATTTAAAAAATGTACTTTACGAACAAAATAATGCGCATAGACAACAATTATATAAAAACACTATTTACCTAATCTAATTTCTGTAGATATTAAAACAAATAAAATACGCTTGAGGTGTCGCCCGTATGCTATCTTACATCAAATATTCCTTCACCACCGTCTTTGTTAGTTTGAAAGCTAGAAATAGAAAATTAGTCGGATTAATATTTAAAATAGGTGCGGTGTTGGCGAAACCGCTTCGAACATTAGTACGTAATTTAATTTCCAAGTTTTATTAAAATCTATCTTGTTAATGAACGAAAATTATTTAAATGAGATATTTTACATGTTGTTATGAAAGTGACTGCCTTTACTCAAACCAACCTAATGAAATTTAAATGAAGTATCAAAACACAAGAAACAATAAGATATGTTAATGGACGGCAACTTTTAGTAACTGCTTCTGTGTTACACACGAATTAAAGAAGTCCTATTAATAGACATAAACTTGTATAAATTGTGAAGTGATTTTATCGGACATGAAATGAACACTTTGAAAGATATCACAGAAATGACGCGAACACAATAACTATTACGACTGCGGTTACCTCGCCTCGAGCTTGGCTTAAACTCCTTAGTGTTTTACCCTCAGTAAGGCTTAAAAGAACCAATATGGCACGTGATATTTCTAAATAAACATTTGATTGTTTGTCACTTAATAATGGTAATGGTGAGAATCACTCTATGGGTCGGATCAAAGGAGACATATATCCGGTAATGGATATCCCGTAAACACTGATGAATTATTAATATATGTATGTACAAATGAACGAACGAATTAACGAAAAAATGAATGAATCAATCAATCAATAAAATATATATAAAAATGAAAGGACGTTAGAATTTCGTGACTTTATTAATTACAATCAATATGGTGGGCTACAAATAAATAAATACGTTTGATACTGTAATTCTCAATTATTGGAAATTCTAATTCTATTAAATTGGTTATAATTAGCAATAATAGAAGTAAAAGAATTGTTATTATTTATCACTAACAAGCAATTAATAAATTTTGAAACCAGTACTAAAAAAACCTTTTAAAAACTCATATACGACAATAATGTTTCTCATTAGATATCGCTATTTGTTGAACAAGACGAACTAGAAATAGACAAGTCCGGTAGTCGAAAGTGTTATTCCAAAGGAAGGGAGAATTTCAACAGAAATATGTCCGCGTCCGATACATTAAGTTAATGAGAGTCAACTGAAAAGTAATGTAAATTAATTATAATGTAATATGTTATTGAGTGTACTTATTAAGTTATTGATGACCTTGGATACGACCTTATGATATACTTCTGTATGCCATCAACCTATTTTAAAAAAATATTGTTGAAGTGTGAACTTATAACAACAATACATATTACATAATTATAATCAATCCTGTTCCAAAACAAGGAGATATGAGATGTGAATTTGTAATAACAGTTCACAGTACATTGAGTAATCCAATACCAGTTATCTTACCTGCGTCCCCCCCTACTTCTGTACGAGTAGTAATAATTTCCGTCGAACTTAACGGGTGCTTCGTCGTTCAGCATCTCCATTTTTAATTGCACCTCGCAGTTCCGGCCCTGGTACCCGTCGCGGCAGATACACTTGTACTCGTTTAGAAGCGGTATGCACGACCCGTTATTTTTACACGGTGTTAAACCTAACAGAATAATTCATTTAACATATTTTACACTGAAATATGTCATGCGGGCGTAATGGTGAAATTACTGTTATAATGGCAGCTTGAAGAGCGGGAATTGTGATTAGAATTAAAATACTACTGGTTAACTCCAAGTCAATTTAGCGATTTAGTTTTAGCGATTCATATACGTGACATATTTTTTGACCTTATATTTAAGTAATTAATTCATAGAAGCGAAACGTATTAAAATTTTTATATAAAATACTGAAAGTTATTGTTCAATGCCCTATTTTATAGCAGGTATAAAGTAGGCTGTTTCATTGCATATAATTTTTATTATAATATTATGACACCAGGTCCCAAACGAGGGCACCAAGTACCAAATATCTTAAGAGACGTGTCGCGCTTCTTGCCCATATTATTTATTCTCATTCTTCGTTACATATTATGTAGTTATACATAGTTTTGTATCAAAAGCTTGATATTAGAATTATAACGCTGTATTACGTACCATCCCCGCAAGGCGGTCCTATATACTTAGTGACACCGCTCGTAGAACAAGGTAGTTTCTCCTCATCCGCTACAATCGCACATTTAGCAGTTTCCTCGCTGTACAGAGACAAGGGATTCCCGTTTACGAAGACTTGTTGCATTACTCCAATAAAACTACTGGTTACCCCTGACAACTTGTGAGGACGGATATAAGCCCTGAAAAAAGGTCCACATTGGAAATTACGCCGTAAAGTTAAAATTTGCCCTGTCATATATAAGATTGATGACTTCCTGAAACTGCTGAAATAGATATAACCCCATCAACTGAGTTATGTAAGTCTCAACCTAAACTTCACTAAACTTTTTGAAAAAGGGTACCAATATTGATGATCAGTGAACTCGATATAAAGATATAACTCAAAATTATAGGTAGAAATGAGAAAATATATTACGAGAGTAACTTTTAATAATAACTTAATTAAACTACATTGGTTTAAAATTTTCATATTCCACTTAGTCGATGTTTCAAACAGGATTAATGAAGTAACCGGAAATATTATAATTAACTGGAAGATCAGGGCTCGCTCGGATAATTATCAAACTTTGATAAAATTAATGAGCACTACGAATTTAATGTACGAACCGTTTTCAAAATAGAGGTGCTAGATAGAAATAGCTAATAGATGGCATCAAATTGAATGGGTGCCATTAAACTGTGTAGCGTTACGAGCTCAATTCATTGACACTTTAGCAAATTAGGCTTTCGAATAGCTTAATGGCAATACATTATGCTGCTTTAACAAGTGCACTGACATTGAAATGTAATTTAATTAAAAACGTTTCAAGAAAAACAAATATCGTCGTAAAATGTCTCGAAAAATAAAATATAAAATATCCTTTCCTTGAACGATTTCTAATTTTAATCCCCAGCGCCCCTCGATTATTTCCTGAAGATTGATCTTCGGATTATAGAAAGCGGAAATTACAGCCACATTTTTGGAGACGCAAGAAGATCGTATATACATATATTATTGCTTAATGTCATATTTACATTATAAAAGGAAAAAATGTGCGGTGGTAATATAATATGTAAAATTATAAATATTGCTCAGTTTAAATGTAGGCATATTATTTTAAAAGATTTAAAAAATATTTACCACTGCGCAGTACATGGAACGTGACATGAAATATCTATTTTCAAGTAAAGATTTATTTAAAATGAAAATTCCACACAGCAATGTACTCACGGCAGAGATCCTATGAAGAGTGGCAGCGTCAGATCCAAGTGACTAAGAGGCGGGGGTGAATGTGCTCGTCTTGCTGGCAACGAGTCCAGCTGGAGACTTCCGTGACGACCAAAACGAGCTACCCGCACCCGATGCCATCTCCCCTTCGTTATTTTCACCGGCGATCTAACAAACAAAAACATTGCTTGAAAAAACTTAAATTGAAAATTAAACATTTTCCAATTTCAATACCGCTATAATATGAGCCTAGTGCGTGGTATTAATTGTTAGAATAAAAGATGTACACATGTTGTGAATTCAATAAAATGAAACATTATTATAAAAAAAATATTTAATGGTTTTTAGTTTGTACATAATCTTATTACCTATACCCAAGAGAATAATTTCGACAATTGCACAAATAATTATTTTATGAGAAAACCTACAAATATGTTAAATTAATTGACAAAATATGATCAATTTATTACAAAAATTTTTGAAGGATACCATCTTAATAAGAATATTTGACAGGACTTATTTTCGAGGTTCAAATTACAAAAAATGTAACTTTCAAAATTACTATTCAATTAAATAAATTTACATACAAAACAAAATGGAATTTACAATTACAATTATACAAATCTACAAACAAACTAACGCTTGAAATTTCACCGCGTCCGCAGTAAACAAATTAAGTCACTTTCAAACAGCCTAATCTTTTAAATTAATTCTTTGTTCCCAACTTTCCGGGACGATGATCTAATAAAAGTAATAACGTTTCTGTTCCAGAAATTTATTTGTCATATAAACTACATATAATATATACCTATATGTACATATATACCCATAAAATACTTGTCCTTATATGTACATAAATAAATATATATGTATACATATATGTACGTCACTGAAATTTATGTTTGTAATGACGTAGAATTTAAAACTGCTCATATGAAAAATACTGTAAAATTCGCAACCTACTTACTTATTTTCAACTTAAATTTTTACTGACGTGCAATAACAGTCTACACTTTCAGATACACAGTTCGTTTACAAATTTTTAAAATAACTGAAAGTTTTTAAAAATCAGCGAAAATTTTTTTAAAGTCGTTATTGGACGAAAGTTTTAATTCGAAATTCAAATTACGTTTAAATGAATACGCTAAAGTGAACATTTTAATCTGTTATAATAAATTAACTGTATTTAATTCGGATACACTTACGTGATGTTAGCGATTCCGCTCCCCAAATTGTATCTGAACTGTAGGTATCCATTAACTAAGTTAATCGCTATAAAATCCCCCTTGGCTTTATTGGACTGGCCGATGTAGAGGAGCATTCCGGAGAATCGGTTCGTTAAAAACCAGATTTCGATTCGGAACGCTTTTCCTAAGCCCTCCAGCGGCGGCAGCTCGATGTAGCTCGTACCATTGAATTGCGGGGACCACGTTTCCTGGACTACCGTTACATCTGTAAATAAATGAGGCTTTAAACATTCGGTATTAGCTACTTCGTTTTATAAAGGATTACCAATATAAATATCTATTCTTAACGATATATTGCACAGTCAAGTGTGAGCACTTATTTTCCAAACAATAGTATTAAATGCATGTTTTACAATATACGTTTAGAAAGATTTAAAATGTGGATTTTTTGAATTGTTCTTAGAAAACCCATTCATTCATTTTCTACCCATATCATGAGGGTACATAAAAATTATTCGTTCCGTCATATTGGGGTTTCGACCATCTGAAATTTGAAATGACACTATTTTATTTTTCGTATTCTTCTCAGCAAACCCTTTCATTTGATACCCATATCATCGGGGTCAGAAAAAAAATTCTGTTCGCCATCTTAAGGTGTCTACCATCTTCAATTTTTATTAAGGTTTATTTTTGCCTATTCTTCACAGAAATATCCTTTCACTTGACCATCTTATTATGAAGGTACAATACAGTTAATTGGTCCGCTATCTTAGGGCTTTCACCATATTGGAATTAAAATGACGTTCCTGAGATAATTACGCATTGTTAACAAAATCGTGAGAATTCAGGAAGCACCTCATATAAGAGTAGGTCCGAAACTAAATAGTCGGGCTATCCCAAGGAAACATGTGACATAAGCCAGTACATATTTTATTAAGTAAAGGTCATAGACTGACAAGCTAGTCATGTGCGGGTTGGTACACGAATTATTTATAAGTTATAAAAAAAAATCAGATTTTAAAATATCTGTCCAATCAAACGCACATAAAAAGCGTATAAAAATGTTAATCAACTTTAACCTATTTTCCATAGAGCAAACTTATAAGTAGCAGTAGCGAAATTACAAACATTAATAACAACGTCCTACGTAGTTTGCTTTCAGCTTAGACCAGCTCTGGCCCACTTACGGCACGTTTCATGGCTCTTTATATCGTAGATCGTCATATTGGAAAACCGAAATTTTCAATGTTTGAACTTAAAAAATTCGTATTAAGTTGAAGATCGTAATAAAAATCGTTTGAATAAGGGTAAATAAACACACACATTATAAACTTCATCAACTTTAAACACGGTAAAAAATAGTCAAATTACGTTAAATTTATGTTGACTGTAAATTTAGATTTTATATCAGCATCAAAATTATGTAATCATTATAAGAATAAAATCATCAACATCAGGCTTAATAAAGTAATAGGATAAAATTATAATTACCGTTATTACAGGTGTTCCCATTAGATCCAATTTCACCGCCGAACAAACAACGGCAGACGTGTCCTCCTGCGGAGTCTATATCGCACAATAAGCCCTCGTCATCTCCACAGGGATTAGATTCGCATGGATCTAATCTCTCATCACAATTGGCTCCTTGGAATCCGATAGGACAGCTACATGTATATTCACTCGCCGATCCCTCTATAGAATTACACGTGGCCCCGTTCCTACACGGCATACTCATACACGGACTCGATTGGCATTCTCGAACGTTCTCTATAGACACGACTAATGAGTCCGGACGACCCAATTTCTTTGTCACTTGATGACGTATTATTCTCAAGTACTTGACGCACCCTACGAAACCCCTCCGGGTGCCGATATTATCGAATACCCTGGACAGAAACGTTTATTAGCTATTAATTCTTTATTATACCCGGATAATGTGACATGGAATCTTCTAGAAAATATAAAGGGTAAGGAGCTTGGCGTAAGACGTTATTTCGGTTACATAAGTGTGGGTATTGATCAAGTTTAATATGTAAGATGAGTACATTCCCTTGGAGTACATAAATTTACTTAGGGAATACTTTAAAATTATTTGCCAAAATAAGGCGAATATAAATTGTAAACGCTATCGTATCTCGTAGAATTTTATCATAACATTTTAATATCTCGGGCAGGTTAAATGGAAGGAATTACTCAAAGTAGCGTTTACCTGGATAAATTTGTAGGTACCCTGCCGATATAAGCGTCGTCAGCGAGGTCTAGAGCTTTTAAATTGCCACTAGATTGTCCAGCGATGTCTTCCATATCGTCTATTGACAATATCCCGTCTCGATGATATCGTTTTGCGGAAACTTTGTGATATTCATTCAAGGATATTTTCTCCGGCGACTTTAAAACTAATGCTCCATTTCCGAGATTGTACCTATTTGTAGAAAATTATCTTTGCATATATTGGTGGTTTTTATTACGAACAATATTTGGTTGCTATTAAAAATAATAAAACGTCATGACTTTATTATACCAAAACTTTCACAGTCACTTCCTTTAAATAACAAATTCATAAGTTGAGACGAAAACTTTAATTAGTAATTAACAGTGGCTCTTTAAAAGCCAGTCGCAATATAAATGTGGGTCCCTCAAAAGACGACGAATGAATACTTAAACACGGCTCGTCACTTTGGGGCACTTCAGCAATAAATTTATTCAAATCTGAGATTTAGGTCGACAATCTTAATTCAGGCTCAGCAGCAAACGGTTTGTGTAAAAGACCACCATTTTGTTTATAAAATGCTATAACTTACCTAAATTCTAAATATCCGTTGACAATCGCGAGTGATACATAGTCGCCTGTGCCGTCCGGTTTCTGCTGATTGTACAATATGATTCCGTTCTCCGAGAACGACTTAAATTCTATATCGATGTTGAACTTGTGGTAAGCCTTCAATGGTTTTAGGCGTATATACGAAGATCCATCAAAGGAAGGTGTCTCAATGTAAGTGACTGTTTGACCATCTTTTGCTAGAACTTCACAGTTATACCCGGTGTATAACGGGTCGCACACACAAGTGTACGTAGATCCCGGCAGATCTATACAAGATCCCTGATTATAGCACGGCTCTGACAAACACGCACTGTATTCTTCTGTAGTCTCTTGCATGAGTTGCTCTGTAAAGAAAATTTATATAAGCCGAGGTTTTTTCCTGGGTGTTTTGGCTTATCTTTTGATATGTTATAATTCCAATATACATAATAAATGTTTCGGGTATACCTACCCGCACTTGGCCAGCGTGGCAGACTATGGCCTTAACCCTCTCAATATGAGAGGAGACCCGTATTCTAACAACGGAATTGTAATGGGTTGAAAAAAAAATACTGGATATTCTCAAAAATATTGGTTATTTCATGTGTAGTTCTAATTACATGATAATCAAAATAATTCTGTGTCGAACGTACTTGTCGAATTAAGCGTTGTAAAAAAATTTAAATTAATGATATTTTATATCTTTTTATATAATTATATAATGTTGTTAGTAATTTTTTATCTGTTCTGGGTATTTCAGATTACTGATTTATTGAAATTTCAAAGCCACGTTAACATTAACAATACACAGTGAGTTCAAGGCGGCTACTGTGATGTTTAAGTGTCTGCTTTAAATGGCATGAGAAAAACCCAATACGGAGGAATAATTATATTATTATTAATCAAACTGGTATCTATAGTATGTGTAAAGTAACAATTTACTTCGTAAATGTGTACATTTTATACCTATATTCAATCCATTACTAAATGTTATGTTTACGACGTGTCATTTTATAAACATTGTCTCTAATATTAAAACTGTTTGTATAATCATTTCAAACAATAAATGTATTAAAAAGTTTGAGTTGAAGAAAAAGTAGTTTAACTATTCTCTGCCGCATTTTAAATATTCCTAGATCCACGTACAAATATGTAGTTATAACCAAGTTATGTAATCTATTTTAACAATTCTCTCACCTCGTTCGCTTTCATACTATTCCATACATTGTAGTACCGTTTAATTCGGTTTATATATTTTAAGTAACAACCAAGATAAGAATAATAAATATCTCGATCAAACCTTCAGAGTAGATATATGGATACGGATATTTCTTTTTATCAGTGAAGTTTATTAACAACTTAATAATTAGCCGTTTTAATTATACCACGTGTCTGTGGTAAAAATATTTTATTATGGAAGAAAACCAGCCACAAATAAATACATCGACAAAATCATCAGCCATCAGCCAGTATCATCCTCCTCATCATCATTTAGCCTATTTCTGTCCAATGCTGGACATAGGCCTCCCCGAATGAGGGACATTGCGTCCTGTCCTCGGCTTATCACATTCAGCCTAAATAAATTAGTAATATTAAGTTACAGTAAACTCACCAATACAGGCCTTCCTGTGTACAGTCGCGATGTATCCCGGCCGGCACACACAGCCTCCCCTTGCACAGTACGCGCCGGGCAAAGCGGCACAGTCTGCATCATCAGCGCACAGATCACCCAGTAACGCCCCCACCACTCCCACAGTAGCTGTTGTGGCTGTTTGCGAACCTGGTCGTGAAGACTTAAAACTTAATTTATTCTACTTTATGGAACACCGAATATGAGGACGAACGTATCGTACAAGATTTCAACAATATCCCCAATCTACTATCACACAAATAACACGCAGAAATCACCTTGGCACCTGCGAGGAATGCGCTCCCTTACCTGAAACCTCACATGGCTTTCCGATACCTACACTACGGACAGCAATTTAGCTATCGTTATATGCACAAGTAAGACCTTTACCACACTAAAATAAATTAAAAATATGATAAAATTAAACAAATGCTTTTATGCAGTTAGTAACCTCACTATTATATTCATCACATCGAGGTGTCTAGTTAATTTCTGCGAGTTATAACATTACATTGCGTAGTACTGCAATATGGTGCGTTGCGGTATGTCATTCCTGTCTCATATCGCGTGCCGTAAGATGACATACGATGTTGCATCTTTTATAGTTATTTACGGTTATTTAGACAATTACCTTATAATATAATATATTTTATACAGTAGACCACATCAGTTAAATTTATAATAGTTTACAACATTTTTTTTTTCGTTTTTTTTTACTTTGAATACGCAATTAAATATTTTATTCGCTCCAAAAAGTAACTGAAGTAGGTAGGTACTTAGTGTTTCGATTACTAAGCTATTTATAAATCGCGATAAATAAATAATCTGTAAATAAGTCAACAAAACGAATAGTCTTCCTTATTATTTTCATTCCCTTTTATTTTCCTTCGTTCCACACACAACGTTCCTTCGACAATTGCGTATATACGATAAGCGTGGAGATGGCACTCGTTCCCGAAATACATTGTCTTATTCCCATCAAGAGCCAATGTCTATTCACACTTGGCTTATCATTTTGATAGCTTTTAATATGATTTTATTAATCGATATTTCTCTGTTACATGATTACAGCGATGTTCTTTCTTTTTAACACTATCATGTGGAATTTTGTGTTGAAACAAAGTATCCTGGAGTACTAAATCATATCTGCGTTCAAACCAATGTAACAACAATATCACCATGTACGCAGCGTAAATGACTAGTAATGTAGGTACGAATGGGCAAGTGATCTTGATTTATTCAACTGTTTTCCGACGTACTGTATCGGGGTCAGATGGAACGTAGTCACTATTATACGTTTTTCAACATACGAGTATGTATGTATGTATGTATATTGTAATACAATATGGGTCAGTGGGTACTAGAAAAAAGCAATTCTATCATGAAAACGTACAATTGTTGGCTTAGTTTTTTCTTACAGTCCATGTTGAGGTTTATTGATTTATGTATTGAAAGAGTGATGAGACTGGTATATGGTTACTTATTATTTAATTAAAAATGTAACCATTACAATATTAAATGGTATACTTATATTATGTTTACATATATGTATGTATGTATATGTTAATATGTATATATATGTTAATAGAACTCCTGATTATACTGCAAGTACATTTTGAAATAGAATTTTTTTTAAATCGAATTGTTACAATATTTAAAAATACATTTTCTTGTACTGATACCTAAGTTTTACCACATAACTACGAACCAAAATAAAGCTTGGATAAAAAAAAAAAAACTGTTCCTCAATAGCTTAAACTCCTACGAGTTCATTAGCTTGAAGATAATCAATTGTAGAATGACTTAAGGTATTTTAACTATGAAACATAATTCTTTTAAACAACAACACGAGTAAGTATAAGAATCTACCTTAAAAACTATGTCACATTGTGTGTTAACGAATTGTAGGTCACAGGGCGCGGTGTCACGGGATGACAAGGGAAAAATAAGTCTGGTTGTAATCTCAACAGTATTAAAGTAATTTACGATTCATTCAGCTCCCATCCAATAACTCCGGCTATTTAATTCGTTCGTTCCAGATTTTGTAACCAGCGACTCTTATCGGAGTCATGATTTTTGTAAGTGTTGTCGAGTTTTGTGAGAGCTGTATACATAGCGCTTGGGAATTTATCATCATTTATCTCGCCAACTGATTAGGATTAAATGTTAACAAAGTTAAGGAAGCGAGGGCCGTTGTGACAGAATGACAAGGGAACAAAAAGCCCGACTGTAATCTCAACAAAATTAGCGTGATTGAGGATTCACTGAGCTGTGCCTAAATAACATCGGCCACTCAACTCGTTATTTCAGTTCAAATTTCAGTCAAAATAATTGTACAAATGTAATCGTCTACATTTCAAACATTTATAAATACCTTTCAAACGTAATGTACATTTGTATAACTATCTATGTAGATATGTTATTTTATTAATGTCAATAAAATTGTTAAAGATATAAAAAAGTAGGTACGTAATAGTGTGAGGGGTCGTGAAGATATCTGGAGTTATTTTTTACATTTAAGAACATAGTTAAAAGTAAAGTAAATTATATAGATACACAACGAATATCACAACTATGTAACATTTTTCTGTATATAATTCACCCAGAAATAATGGCAAATAACTCCTTATGGAAGTAAGGAAACTATGACCTTTTTTTTGTTTTTTTTTTTTTTTCAACCCATTACAATTCCACTGCTGGAATACGGGTCTCCTCTCATATTGAGAGGGTTGAGGCC
>DWDT01000193.1:0-25301 GCA_018245595.1 Microceris scylla
GAAGGGATTCTATTGGTTCTTAACAAACACATTCCTCGCTACGCATCCTCGCTTATCCCTGGTGGAAACGCACCCTTGAGAAAGCTTTCCTTGTCGCATTGTATGAAAAGTACTGAATCTTAAGTAACAGTTTTCATGAAGAATGTTTTCTTGCTCAGATGTTTTAGAAAAACAAACTAGATCGCGATTTGACGAAGACGCAACTTGACGCGACGTATTCAAAGCGTTCTATGCGGGGTGAATCGCAGCAGGCTCACAATATATTCCATGGTGTGATGTCAACGTAACTAGTAGAATGTGGGAGTCTATAACACTCCTTTGTCTGCCGTTTCGGGGATTACAGACGTGATGTTATGTTTATTAATGTTTGAACATAGAATTACAACAATATCTCATGGGAAAGAATAACAGGATCGTCAGATTTGACATTTCAATTATTTTCTACTGGCAAATATCTTTGATTTCATTGACATCAACTGACTCCTGGAAACATTTGTAATCCCCTAAAAGTCCTGACAGAAAATACAGTTTTAAAATGTCCATGTTGCACCACTATATTTTGAGTGGAACAAGAAAGATTCCAAGTCTCTTTCTCTCATTATGGGCTCGGCGAGATCGATATAGTTATCAATATGGAATCACACATCCAATACACATTTTTTATATTAAAGGGTAGAACAATTAGGCCGGTGGCCCACTTCATGTGGTAAGTGGTCACCATCGCCTTTAGACGTTTGCAGCCTCAGAGGTATTAACGTATTAATGTATTGCCTGGCTTGAAGGAAGTATTTGTCGCTATGTTTAATGAACATGTCATGATCATCATCAGCCTACTCCCGTTCCCTGCCGGCCATACGAGTAGGCCTCAACAATAGCACGCCACTGAGCTCGATCTTCAGCTCTTCACATCCAACCCCACGTGATAGCGTATCCTAAACACCTCGAAAGAAGCTTATGCCATAGTTGCTAAGTACTACTACTAAATAAAAATAATTTGAGTTTGGCAAGTGAAAGGCAAGCTTACATAAGAATGTTAGGGGTCACTGTATAACGCGAGTAAGCTACGTAATAATCTTATTCATAATAATTACCTCATACGTAAAAATTTTATTCATAATAATTACCCCAACAACTATATTTTTCCAAAAATAAATAAAAATAAAAAGTCACAATATTAATGCGTGATGTTACGTTTTTAATTAAACTGTTATTAAAAACAAACAAAAAATACTTTTCTAAATTATGAACAACTATACCTGTACATTCGCAGTGCGCGTCCAGGAAGGTGATGACGTCACCCTTGACGTGCTTCGCGCCCAGCAGTCGCGCCCGGATGAGCCCCGAACGGTTCTCCGTGCGGAAGAGATGCGTCGGCACCGGGAGCGTCTTTATATAGTTCTCCAGTTTCTTGCCCAGATGTTCTGTGCCATCACGGAATAAAATCTTAATCATCATAATCGTCAAAATCAACAATTATCATCATCAATCTACCGTTACACTGTTTGAAACGGATCTCTTCTCAGAAGGAGAAGGATATAGACCATAGTGTTACAATGCTGGTTGGCAGAGTACACACGCATTAGACGACTTATTGATGAACTCCAAGTTGTAAACAATTCCTCTCAAAACGAATGAATACATGTAAGAATGGTAAATGTTATGAAACAGTGCAGATAGAATAAAAATGTTAAGTTTTTCTTCGATCGAGTGTCACCTTCCAATAATGTGTCTTATTCAAGACTTTCATAGTATTTAATGAGAAATGTGGGAGAAATTAGTAATAAACGTGGGAATGTATGGTATATGATCCAGGACTATGGTCTAACCCTTCTCATTTTGAGAGGAAACCCGTGTCCAATAGAGGAACCATAAAAAGCTTGACGATAATAGTGACTGAAAACCTTACACAGATGAGATTGGCTTACAATAAATTATTTTCAACATCATTAACATGAACAATTTATTGGTCTGCTGGTGGACACCGGTCCGTTGTGATTACTTTTAAGGTCATATTCTGCCACGCTGTTCAAGTGTGCATCAGCAGATGACTTAGAAAACATTATGTAAATATATCCAAGTCGTAAAGGTGTCCTCATGTTTTCCTTAACCATTATAGCAATGCCACAATTTTCTCTTGCAATAAATTAAATGGAGGAAATAGCAGAGAACCTTCGATAAATAGTCTTGAGTATATTTGTTGTCACTAAAACTTATTGTATGAAACACACAGACAACCAAATATACAAAAAAATAATATAAAAATGCCACTAAACCAAGAACTATTTTCTTATGTACCGTTTTTGCATTTCTCACATTAAGTCCACCTTTTGTAGGTGCAACAAATATTGGGTCAAACAAAGCGTTATCATCATTCAACATCATCATCAGCTTACTCCCGTCCACTGCTGGACATAGGCTTTATTTCAACCAGTTTTCGTCTACTAGTAGACGGACAGTACATAGACGTCTCCAATAACACACCACTGAGCTCGATCTTCAACTCTTCGTATCCAACCGCTGCCAGCCACTGCGTATATCGTCACTCCATTTATCTGTAAGGCTACGCTACGTAAAAAAAAGTCTCAATAAACGGCTTACCCTTTTCACTGGCATCGTCAACAAGAATGATCTCCTTCAGCAAAGGTCTCGGCGACCTGTTGATGGTGCTCCAGATTGTTCGTATGAGCGTAGTCCACGCCTCATTATGGAAGACTATCACCACACTCGTGGTGGGCAGCAAGTCCGGATAGCGTTTGTCTTTGCATCTAACACAATATGGAAACAAATTGTAACATGCGAACCTAGCATGAGTTTAAGGTAGATTCGTGAAGCCTATGCTTTGCGTATTAACACAATGTCACCACAGTTTTCCTTTTACTTCGTTCCAAACATAAAAATAATCTTTAAGGCGGGGCCAGCTAATAAATCTTGAATTTATCGTGTATTTAGTGTACAATATTATTTTCAGCACGCAATATGGAGATTCATGTTATAAAATCAGAGGTGGGCAGAGGAGTGTCTATACGCACGCTGGCCTTATAGCATATGTTACAGAAGTCTTCTGCACCTTGAAGTGGACCCAATCTACTAATGAAAATGGACCTTACACCTTTTCATGCTTTCATGGTTTGTTAACAGATCTTTACTATAACAATAAAATTTCATCATCACACTGTCAAACAAGGAGAAGCTTCAATCCAATGTGTGGTACACCATTGCCAATAATCTACTTCTATGAAATAAACTAAAATAACTAAAAACCCTATTGTTTTACATTATCTACACATTGACTATTCCTTATCACAAAATCAACATTATTTTGCAATTACTACTAATGATGATAAAATTTGATAAAACAAAGAATTTAATCAGTAGCCGATGTTTAATTGTTGGAGGTATTAGAAAACTAGGAAAAATGATAATGGATAAGAGTCTAATCCAAATCACGGCAATTAGTAGATTATCAAAAAAGCAATACATAAACGTTTTAAAGAAATCGGATTAAAAATGAAAAACAAAAGATTTCTCTAATACATTTTAAACATTTTTGAAAACAACGTACGTAACATCACGTCTATAATACTCGAAGGATGGGGCAGAAGAGTTTATCGGTGCGTTTCCACCAGGGATGTGCGAGGAAGCGTAGCGAGGAATGTGTTTGTTAAGAACCAATAGGATCCCTTCCCCTTCCCTGTACTGAGCGAGGCTAGGTAAATGGCATTATATAGTTTATAACAAATTAACAACAGATTAACGATTTTTTTATTAAGTCACCACGCGCTATAAACGGGAAAGGACAAGGCGGGATAACGGAGTAGGTTGGGTTATTCATTCGCACGACCTATACCTATGCGTCCCTCATGCGTAGTTAAATAAAATTAAGTAAATAGAAGTAACACATAGTAAAATTAGCATACCTACTTAATCGTTTGGATGGTAAATAATGTTAAAATAACAAATAAAGAAAAAGAATGTAATTCAACAACAATTACATATAAACTTGCAAATCCAAGGAAAATCAAAATTTGAATCAAATATGCCTTACCTCTTTTATTTGTGGCTAATGATAACACTCAACAAAATGAAGTTTGATACCTAATAATTGCCACTGATATCAAATAAATAATGACAGAGGTACATGTTAAAAAAATATACCAAATTAGTTATGTGCAAAACATAACCTTAAGTCAATTAGCTTACAGCGATGAACGGCTGCGAACGTTCGGCGCAGCCGAAAGCTTCGGCCGTGTTTTGGCCGAATTCGAAACTAAGGCCGAAACTGATTTCTGGGCCGAAATTGGATGAATCCGAAACCAAACTTCCGGTCGGTCACTAATATTGACCAATGTACTAATTACAAGGAAAATAGCCATCTGGCGGTTTATTAAATTGCCACATAAAACCACTGAAATTATTATTTTTAAATTTAGTATCAAGGTAGCTTAAACAGTGGGAAAGACTCTTTACTACTTACAATATTTTGTTTAACTAACTCCTACAAAACTTAAACAAGATGTGAAAGATTTGATGGGAACTAGTTAAAATTCTTCATTTATAAAGTTCATTGTAAAAAGATTTTTATGTCATGGCATTGAATGTCAAAGAAAGTGTGCTTTCCATATTACACATTTATAAAAAGAGAAAGAAAATTGTACTCACTTTTCAAATCTAACATCAGTGAGAGATCTGTTCACTGAGATCATATCACTTGCTAGCAAATTGAACTGGTTCTCTTGGAACTTATCCAACATCAATTTCTCTTGTTCTATTGGAATGTTTACAGCTTTACCTGAAAGAGTAAGATATGTTTTAGTATTTACATTACTGACAACATTATAACAGGATAAATGCATTTAACCCTTTCAAGACGATTTTTTTATTTGAAGAAGGTACAAACTCTTTCTCATCTGTTTTATGATTTTAGGATCAAAAGTGTCTTTTATATTAGAAAATTGGCACAACCACAGAATTCTGATTACGTTTTCCTAGGACACTATAGACCTATGTGGTATTGATGTAAACCAAAGTAAACCTTATTAAAGGCTATAGTCTGAAATAATATTTAATGGTAGATATGGTGTACCAGGACTCTTGTAAGGAGTCTATATGGTACACAAGGAGTCTCATTAAGACTAAATGGATGTTTGACATTCTGTTCAGTATAATGGTCCAAAAGCTACTATTCTCTGTACTTATATTGTGTTTAAGAGTACTCCCTAAATAGATCTCAGTATTTTGAAATATATTTGCAGTCTCATAATTTGTATATTACTATTCATATCTTGTTTTAATAAAGCAAAAAGTAGAGATATAATATAGTGTTATATAGTTATTACTCGTGTGGTACGATTACCATATGTATGATATGCATTGTGAATGAGGAAGTAAGTTGTTGCAAATGATTGTGATAATAATCGACGTAGGAAAAACCATAACAAACTATTGTAAGTATTGGTCATATGAACTCTTATTTCGTTACTTAAATATTTTCAAATGTTACGTTACTTAAATATATTACTTAAATTTATTCAAACGACCTAAGCAAGCATTTTGGTTTGTATTATTCCATGTAGATATAAAATAGACAATATTTATTTAAAGATTTGCATTCCATCTTGATTTATGTAAAAATATAATTATGAAATTGTCTAATAAAACATTTCTCCTCTGTATTAATATTGAAACATTGATATAACTCAGATGACTAATATGTAATAAAACCAATACTGACTAACAATAAATATCTGACTATACACAATCAATAAATATATCTTAACTGACATCTTGGTCACATTAATCATTCCAACTGAAAGTTTATGCACACTCTTAACAAAGAGCAAATTATACGGATGATTCACTAATTACATTTAATTATTTAACAAGAATTATGACAATAAGATTACATGTTTTGTTGTAAGTAGCAAATATAGAACTTTTACACTACATGACGACAGAAAAACAAGTTTGGACAACTAAACAATCTTGTAGTAGATAAACATTTTAGCTAGTGTAATATAGATAATGTCTAAATTACATATTTTCACAACCTCATTCTGCTATGACATGAGTGCATATTTAGACATTATTTATGGTAGTAGCTAGTATTTTCTTTATGATCATAAAGAAAATATTGTAACAAAATATACAGTAACATTTCACAGGTAAATATTGCAATAAATCATATTTAATAAAGTGAATATAATTATTTCTAAATCAAAATATATATGGTTACAGTTAATATGTTGGATTTTATAATTATACACTCACCCATTTCTCCCGGCAATTCTCCTTCCGGTTTTACAGAAGGTGCAACCGCCCATCTCTTCAACTTGGACCTGGGATAAGGTGATAACAGAAGGCCATCTTCACCCAGTTCCTCATCTACCTGGTTCTCTTCTATATTTGTGTCGTCATCATCTATTTTTTGTTGCAAAGCTGCAGCAATGGCTGCTTTTTTACCCCTTACTTCTTCTACCTAATTTTGAGATAAGGAAAACAATTTTCGATTAACATAAAAGGGCTATTAGGCATTTTTCACCTTTGTCGTTTAAATTATTTCATTATTACGATGTGGAACATAGTACAAAGAATTTATTGACTTTAAATATTGAATTGCCAATGTCCACCTATTGTACACTTAAAATTTTCACATCTTCAAATTATTTTCACAAGTACTTTCACACAAATATATTAACACCTTATGAAACATTTGTGAAACAGCAAAAATAGATAGAGATATTATTATTAGTGACTGAACAACAAAAATGTTTAAGTTTTATGTAATTTATATAGGTATAGGATACTCACTTTAAAGGACTCACTAGTTGATTTCTTACACTCCCAGCCATCACCGAAACAATCCGAATAAAGTGCCAAAATGAAAACGTCGACTAACAACCACGCGAGAGATGTGAGTAAGATTATTCGACAAGTGTGTATTCTAATTTTACTTCTGAACATTTTGTGATTAATCTACTGTAAAACCAACTTTATTTCACTGCCACATGTCACTGCTACGCGCGCCCAACTGTTGTCCTCCTGCAAGCAAGAACGGTTCACTAATAGTGGGTAATTGTTCACACATTCGATGCTAACGATCGTTCCAAGTTTTTTAAAGTTATTCATGCATAATAAGATGAAAAATATTCAATAAAAGTCGAATGTATCACTGCAAAGTAGGTTTCCGGATCTGAATTGTGATAATTGTACTAATTTTATAAAAATACCTATTTAAAACAAGTCATAAAAAAATCACTCATTAAATGCGCACACTTACACGATACACACTTAGCTTCTAAAGGGTTATTTATTAAAGTATTTTTTTTATTTCAAGAATAAAGAGAAGCAGTCGACATTCACTAAACGTATACGCACGTATATACGTCAAACTTTCTATATCTCGAGCGCCGTGTCCTCATTAGTTCGGATACATACTATGTTGACAGACACAACTGACTGTAACTGATAAAAAAAAATGTATACCATACTGAATTAGCGTATTTAGAAAAACAAAAAACCATAATCTATTTTTTTTGTTAAAAGATTGTTAATTTTCATAAAACAAAGAAAACCTTGGTACATTAGTAATTGACAACTTTTTGAAAATTTACTTCAATCAATTGATGGTGATTGTATTATATTAAAATAATATATCCCTTTTATATATAATAAAGGTTGTAATGCACGCTATAAATTTAAAACATAATTATGAAACTCTTCTTAAGTGGAACATTGATAGTAGTATAGAAGTAGAGAGTTACACTCAAAGCTTATCACAATTTCACCCACTTGGTTCACTGATTATAATTGATTTTATAACATAATTTATGTTTTCTAGCACTAGCAAGATAGTACAAAAAACTTTTATTTTCGTCTATTAACTTATTGTCAATGTTTGTATTTGTAACTTTTAGAACACTGAATTTGTATGCATATAGCAGTTCCCGTTTTAATTCTGCGTACATTAATTTTTAAAAGACTCATGATCAAAAGTTCCATTTCAGTGTTCATTTCCAAAAGTTTCATTCCTGTGTATACATTTGAATCGGATACACTCAGGTCAGAAAATGAGAAAAACAGCATCCAAGTATATTTAATATTTTGTATTATTCATGCGCGATTATGCTATTTGATATTAAGGTGTTAAATGTCAATTCAATGAAGTTTATAACCATTTTATACATTATTAATAATGTCATTAGTCTCAAGTTATGTCCATGTATTTTTTAGTGCTATAAGTCTCCGTTTCTAATATATAGTGAAAAAATGTGAGCCATCTTTTAGGAATGTCATTGTCATTGTCAATTTCAAAATGTCATGTGGGTACGTTTTTTAACTTTTGTGGGGGACGTGGGGGGAAGTTTATTTTTGATGTAAACCCAGCTGAATTATTTATAGGTAACTTTATATTATCACATTGCTTTGATAATAAGCCAGATCAACAAGTACTGGACGTGTTCTGCTAATAGTGTTGCGGTTTCGTAATATAAAATTAATATAATGATTATTTTTATGCGTACGTGGTTTCCTAATTTTTCATAATTAATGAAGCGATTAGTAAATATGAATCGAAGCAAGAATAATAACATTAGAACATCACGGAGTTCAGTGCATACTAGTGAAAACGAAATGTTCCCGGATAATAGTCGACTTATTAACAGTGAAACGAAATCGGTCGATTTAAAAAATGGAAAAGAAAATTCATGGGTTGCTGGAGTTCAAATGTTCGTGTCATTTTTGCTCGCCGGTTATGGAATGGTGGCTGCCAGTCTCCTGCTCGATCGCGTCCAACATTGGAATGTATTCGTGGAAGTGTCTGAAGTGTACATCCTTGTGCCAGCACTGCTCGGATTAAAGGGTAACTTGGAAATGACTTTGGCATCGCGCCTTTCAACACATGCTCATCTAGGACATCTTGATACTCATTTGGGTACCCTGGTTATTGGTAACTTATGCCTCATTCAATGCCAGGCGGTTTTAGTGGGCTTCTTAGCCGCTATGGCAGCAGTGGCTATGGGCTGGATACCTGATGGACAGTTCTCCATAGGGCATGCCATGTTGCTATGTGCATCAAGTGTACTTACAGCATCGTTAGCAAGTTTTGTCTTAGGACTTATTATGATTGGTGTTATTGTGATATCTAAAAAGATGAACATAAATCCAGACAATATTGCCACCCCAATAGCAGCTAGTTTGGGTGATTTAACAACATTGGCCCTTCTGTCTACCATAGCATCTTTGTTATATAGGTACATAGACACGACTATCGCCTTGGCCTCCTTTATTGTACTACTAGGGGCAGCACTTGTGCCAATATGTGGGTATATTGCCTGGAAGAATGAATTTACCAGACAGGCCCTAGACGAAGGCTGGGTTCCAGTAGTGTCAGCAATGGTCATAAGTAGTGTCGGAGGACTGATATTAGATTATACAGTTTCAAATTATAAAGGGATAGCAGTTTTTCAGTTGATTATAAATGGTATAGGAGGCAATATGGTTGCAGTACATGCATCAAGACTGTCAACAACTTTCCACACTGGACAATCTGAGAGCACTGTCTTGGGGAAAACAAGTAGATTATTGTTGCTCATGGTAATACCTAGCCAATTAATATTTATTTATACAATTGCTGCCATTCAAGCTGGCCACACATCGGTGACACCCATTTTTATTTTCATTTACATGTGTGCAGCTCTTTTACAAGTTTTGCTGTTGTTAATCATAAGTCATTATATGGTAGTGTGGATGTGGAAGCTACAAATAGATCCAGACAATTCAGCCATTCCGTACTTGACTGCACTGGGTGATTTACTGGGTACAGCATTTTTAGGTGTGGCTTTCCATATATTATATGCTATAGGGGATAAGGATAGCGACTTAGGGGATTAATAATGTAACAGCATAATCTATTATAGTTTAAAGGTAAAGTAAGGTAGGTCTAAACAGTTGTGAGCCCTTCACATACAGTAGTTTCTTAGTTAGGTATCTTAAGTTTATCACTTACTCACTTCATTAAGAGACTAAAGGACCATAATTGTAAAACATTGGCTACTTGCTGTGATACATTTTAATAAATTGATGCTCTGCTATTCACCCCTAGTGTTAATTGGATGGAAGTTACATTTCTAATTTAAGGGCATAAAATTTCAGTATTCCTATTGTTTTCAAAATCGAATATTTCACAGAGTCTCAAAGATATTTTTTTAAACTGCTTGATTCCCTAAATATAATTTGGAATTTGTGTGTTGTCTGTGTTGTTAAATTGTGCAAATATTTATATTCATGAAAGACATTATATTTATAAGTATTTAATGTGTAAATAATGCTTGTTGGCCATGTATATTTCTTTTCTTTGAAAATATAAGAAAAATTGTTTTAAATATAAAAGAAAGTTGTATGTTGGTGCTAAAAATTTTCATATCAAAGGTTATATTTTTACTATATCTCATGTACTTTTGTACATTGCAATAAATATTGGAAGTAAAAGGCATTTATTTTATTATCCCTACAATCTAAGACAATGGTAGATAAACATGTTTGAAAAACTTCAAATATTTGATACCCAGATATTATGAGATGTGTTATCACGAACAAATGTGTCCAAACTGAGCAAACATAACTCTTGAATGTCATGACATTACTTCAGACAAATTAAGGGACAAATAATGTATCAATATTTACTGTTGCTATGGTTACAGAGTACCAATATAATTATCTTATTTTGATAATATATCTCTACATGCATTTCGTGGATAAGAAAATTACCAGTAAAATGGTCTTACAGGTAAAATGACCAAACCAATTAGATATAGCACACTGCATTGTACTGTAATGAACCAAATAAATAAATGAAATTGTATATTGTTTGTTGAAAATGTTGATATTTTTCACATTATCTAACTAAACATATCTTTTATTTTCAAACTAAATGTATAGAATAGGTACTATTTTGTATGAAAAAAAAAAAACAAGTGATAAGTTTTAGTTTTGTTTATTTTCTTAACTAGATGTTTACTTGACTTCACGCAACCTTCTGACGGCAGACCTGCAAGATGAAGCAGCTGTGGTTGAGAACACCCATGCACCACCAGCCACAGTCCTTTTGCAGCGCTTGCATGACCAGATGCCAACACAAGAGCGCTTCATGGCATCCTGAAAACAAGATACAATATTATAATACTATTAAAACTGCATTTAACATCTTACAAATTTGTCTAGTTAATGAACATTTTTGTGAAATATAAATAAAACTACATCATATAAAATGTAATAAATGATCAGCAAGACTTAAAATTAATCGCCATACAATAATCATTTTTGAATATAATTAATAATATAGGAAAGTTATAACATATTGCATTTTAGTTAATAAGCTACAGTGAATTAATAATTTTTGTATTTAAATACAAGGCTATAGACAAGGCTACATCACAAGTCGAGGACAGGCTATGAGAATGATAATAAGGGGTGGCCTATATTTATCAGTGTACTGCTATAGGCTGATAATGATAAGGGATTCAGTAGTTAACTTGACTATCACCACGTGTAATTATATTTAAAATAGAAAATGTATATATTTTGCTCCAAGAAGTATCACCACAAATCGTATTTCTACTGTGAAGTAAATATTAATATAAAAATTATTAATTAAAAAATGTATTTGTGAGTCCACATGAAAATATTGATGAAAGGGCTGCTCATATAAGCAATAAACAATAAAATGCAATTTACAAGATACCATACTTAGAACAAGTAAATTTATTCTGAAACATTGCCTTATTAGTCTAAAAGATAGTTGAGAAAATATGACATGAATTTTAATGCTGACTTTTGCATATATGTAATGGGTAGGACATTACAAGGGCATAGGGGAATAACAATATACCCGGGAATTTGCATGAAAAGCATAAATCTCACACAATTTGCTAATGACTGATCTGTTATCAAAACATATTACAAATGTGATGTCTTGATAATATTTTTTCCATATGTTACTGGTGAAACATGGTAATGTACGCCAGTCAACTGCCCATCCTTGCAGGGATTGCAGGTGTGATGTCAAGTTTTTTTCTATGTTATTGTTATGGCTGTAATGATATACTAATCTAACATTACCAATGATGTACAGCACAAACATGGTTTCCAATGCAATCAAAGTGACCATGATCACTCATTGTTTGTGCATTCTGTTTTCCAATTAAGTTAATAGGGTATTTTTTACACATAAAACTGTTTTGAAATACAATTAACTAGAGTGTTTGATAATACACTTCTATATTGTACTTGATTACATCTATAGAGACAAGCATAAGATTGTCTATTAATTCTACCAATTAACCTTCCAGTACATCTTGACCTATTGCAAATCGATGTATATGTGCGCAAAACAATCATTTCGCACAGTAACAAAGAAAAACATTGTATCGATCGTTCGATTACAAATGGAACTAGCTACATAGAATTACGAACTAGGAGGATTGTTAGTAAACTAACCTTTCCACAGAATGAGCAAGTGTATTTGGCGTGTTGCGTTACTTCCATCTTCTTGACCATTTTACGCAGTGAGGCACCATAACGTGTGCCATATTTACCAGTAATTCCAACCTTTTTTGTACGCTTGGCCTGAAAGATACATAAGAAGTCAGCGGCGGTGTACACTTTCGGTAAAAAACATCATCAGAACAATAATTTACAAAATATTCATTTCTTGCTGTAGGTATGTCACAAAACTCTTCTACTATTAATTCTTTACATGAAAACTACTAGCGATTGATAAAATATTTAGAAATTAGATTCTCACCATTTTTGAGTAACCTGCCTAACAACACTGTTGACAGAAAAAGAGAAACGACAGTGACAGACTGACAGTGACATTTCAATAACCATAAATATCTGGTACAAGTACAATATTATCTTCATTTATATACATGACTTTAAAATTTTGGTAAAAATCAAACAATTTGATCACTACTTATTTACCGAATTTGTAGTTATTATTCTTTCATTAATTTATTAAGTTCACATGGTTTGATTTGAATAGAATAAGATTTATATTATAAAATTTTTGTTCGTTAAAAAAACAAATTGCCGTCACCGTGACAGTTATAGTTGACAGTGTTGACACTAGTCAGAACGACGGACGACGTTCATTTCAACGACCTACAAATCTTTAAAGGTCGATCTTTCAATTTTGTATAAAATAGTCCTTATTATTTGGACGGATTAGGGTATAGTATTATTACATTTAGAAATGTTGCGAACGATTCTTGTACGAAACCAGTTGTTGACTGAGAGTCTGAAAAAGGCTATACGTTGTAATGTAACGAGATGTATAACCACAGAGTTAGCCAGAAGGAAACATTCTAACAGGTAAGTTGTGTTTAAATGCTATTTCCTTTATTATAACACTGACGATATATCAAAATTCTACATGTTTCACAGGGTTGGAACACATACTTAGTTATAAATTATGAATATTTTGTCGCAAAATTATCGAGGTTTGCGGCGAGAATTGCATAACCAAAACGTCAAAGATTTGCCTTGAGAAATGTCACTCGCCAGTCGCGAAACACGCTGCTAGATAGCCGGTCAACAAGATATCATACATTTTCCTATTCTGTCAAGTGACCACAGCTAAAAGTAGTATGAAATAGTTGGAAGTCGTAGCTTTACAGGACTGGCCACATAAATAATTTTGATTAAAAAATTTTGATATATAAGTGAACGAAAATGAAGGTAAAAGAGCACATTGTATAAAGACATTAACTTATTACTTACTCTTCATAACAAGTATGAAATAAATTGTTGTAGGTAAATTATTATAACCAGGAAAAAACTTGGCTCATTGTACACTGATCAGTGACTGACAGTGGTTGGATGTGAAGTGCTGAAGATTGAGCTCAGTGGTGTGGTATTGGAAAGCCCTATGTCTAGCAGTGGCTGGGAGTAGGCTGATAATAATAATGATGATGTATACCAGCAGCAGCAGATTCTTAACTAAACATTGTTCTGAAATTTTATTATGTTATTGTTTTTTCTGAGGACCTCAGTCCTTATTCTTAAGAAAACATGATAACATATATTAAAGTTTACTTACCACCATTGTAAAAGTAAAATATATGCTTTATATGCATTGTTGCTAGTAGCACTAATTAATCTAAAGGTGTTTCATCTGATAGGTAGCTATGGACAAATGTTATAAATTTTTATGTTACAATCTATTGATGTTTCATATGCTCCTAATAGATTATTATCACCTTCCAATAAGAAGAATCTGCCGGCCTCACAATGGAACATGCAGATAAGGTATTACTCAGACTTTCCTCCACACAACAAGGTGAACCTACCTGCTCTCTCTCCCACCATGGAAAGTGGTTCCATCGTCAGTTGGGAGAAGAAAGAAGGTGACAAGCTTAATGAAGGTAAACACAAAAGTTCTTCTATTTTTCTTATTAAAAAACAAGAATTGTTTAGACCAATGTATATGTCATATTAAAGAATTAATCATTAAAGTCCAAATCTTACAAAGACTATTGAAATAGATACAGATTGTTATCATTTAGTTAGACTGTTAAATGAAATGAACTGGAAAAAACTGGAAAATTTTAGTTTTTACCAGGCTTAAATTAGATTACATAAATAAGCTTAAATTAGATTATGAAATTGTATACTTTATGTACAGAAATAATCTGTGAAGTTATATTTTGTAATGTACATAGGATGATGAGTATATTTAAGAAAAAAATTCTATTTATGCAGTGAAATATTAATGATAATATAAACACAAGTGCAAGATGATGTTGTAAAAACACAGAGCATAGTTATTTGGCCTCTACATGTAATCATTTGTATAGCAAAAATAGTAACTTTTATCTTGCCTTTGAGCATGAGTTCTTATGTTTAATACTGACAGTATCGAAAATAACTAATAAGAAGGAAAATAACATGTGTTGATAGTGATCATTCTAGATAATTATGTTAGAATTAAGGACAAAGCTACAGGGATGTAGAATATTAGTTTGGTAGAGCCTCCATCTACTGGGAAATGCTCTTTTCTTAATATTGAGCACAATTTTTACCTGTTTTTAATAGCTCATTACTTAAGTTTATTTATATATTTAAGTCAGTCACATGTGTTGTTATCCCACAGGGAACATAGTTGTACCATTGCCAGATAGGAAATTTATATGATATATGTATATCACATAATGTTAAATATTCCACAGGTGACCTTCTCTGTGAGATTGAAACTGATAAAGCCACCATGGGTTTTGAAACTCCCGAAGAGGGCTACCTGGCTAAAATTTTGATCCCTGCTGGTACCAAGGGAGTGCCAGTTGGTAAACTGCTGTGTATCATAGTTGAAAACCAGGCAGATGTTGCCGCATTCAAAGATTTTAAGGATGATTGTAAGTATATGGTAACAAAAAACATTTTGACAACAATATTATAATTTTAATTAATGGGTGAAAGCTTTCAATATTAATCCAACAACAGGGGTTAACCATTGTTGTTTTTTTATTTTCCATTTTATTGAGTTTCCCCTCTCATTTTTTTCTGTTTTATACCTAAAGTTGAAATAAATACATGTTTATGTAATATAAATTATGCATAATATAAAATTGGACAACACAATCACAATACTCACCACAGATTATGGCTTCATCTACATTACTACACTTGTGGTAGTTCTATACAATTTGGTTTGCATGCTCATTTTGACTGTGCATATATAAAAGGTGAATTGAGCTTTCAAGGGTTTCATGGAGTATTTAAACATGGGGTTCCCAAAGAGAAGCACAGAGAGATCATTCTTTCAAATCCTGCAAGGCATTGGCCATTCATTGGGTGTTGTAAATGTCCATAGATGGTGGTGATCATTTACCATGTAGTGACTTGTTGTCTCTTAGCTAGGCTAAATACAGTGTAAACTGGAGGATGGCTCGGAAAATTTAAGCTACATCATCATATCATTTATGGTAAAATAAGTGGAGAAGCATGAAGTGTTGATATGAATGTTACACACTTCTAATTCTGTTTTTCTTCTCTCCACTTCACGAGAACTCTGTAACGCCATAAAATGCACAGACTCTTCAGTGTCATTATACAGAGTTTACACTGTTTATTACCTAAATTTTTATAAAACATTCCAATTTCGAACAAAATGGATCCAAGTTTCAATTAATAATGCCTGCATATGTTTGAATGTAAGTTGTTGTGATTTAAAAGACGGTGTTTTTTATTGTAACATAACCTTTGCATGGATTTAATTAACAAAACATTGTGACCCACAGCAACTGGTGCTCCATCAAAGCCTGCCCCACCGAAAGGTAAATGTTTAATGTTTTTTTCTTAAAAAATAACCATTTTTGTATAATAATATCTAAAGGGTTGCAGTTATAATGTTTACAAATCGTGCTTCTTTAATTAATATTAAATATTTTACCCTCCAATTCATATTCTTGAGTAAATAATTTGAAATGACTTTTACTCTTAAATAGCGGCAGCAGCGCCTCCGCCACCAGCAGCGGCTCCCGCTGCGCCTGCGCCCGCAGCCCCGGCTCCCGCCGCTCCCGCCCCTGCAGCGGCTCCCGCAGCCGCCCCTGCCGCTCCCGCCCCTACGGGTAGAATATACGCCAGTCCTATGGCAAGGAGATTGGCCGAGCTCAAGAACATTCGACTTGGTGGTCAGTTTATTAATGGTTATTTGAATCATAAAATAATATTTTTATTTTAGGACATATTGTTTTTGGATTTTTCTTTAATGTTGTGAAAATTTGTAATGGTGAGTGATTTTGCTATCAACACTTTTACGTTCCAAATTTAAACTCAGCAGTTTGAATTGTTTTTTGTGTTTTTAATTTAAGATTTTCCCCTAAAAAAAAATAATCTCTAAAAGAGATAACCATTAGTATGGTAATAGAACAAATAAAGATTTTTTAATTGCTTTCGGCTTAAAAAAATGGAATAAGCTTCATAGCGAGCTTTATTCATATCATTCCATTCTACAATCAGAGAATTACGTGTATATTTACAGTAATCAATCAATTTGGCGCAATCAAGTTTATGATCACGTTATCGAAGCCGATAAAGCTGTTTGAGAGGATTCGGATTAGACATGAAGCGTTTATTTTCATTTAGTCGCATGTATATTTATCTGTACTCGAACAATTACATAAGTGGTGTTAGATTGTCAGCAATAATTTTTTAAATTTTAATTTTGACGCGTGAGTGTGATGCATGCCATTTACACAGGGCAAGGCTCTGGGCTATATGGATCGCTGAAAAGTGGTGATCTCGCAGGCGCCCCGGCCGCGGCGCCGGCGCCGGCCGCCCCCGCGCCGCCCGCGCCCGGCGCCACCTACGTCGACATACCGCTCACTGCCATGAGGGAAACCATCGCCAAGAGACTGTCCGCTGCCAAGCAGACCATCCCGCACTACCAACTCTGCGCCACTGTCAACGTTGAGAAGACCCTCGCGATGAGGAAGGTTGTCAATGAACGTCTCGAAAAGGAGAAGGCTGGAGTCAAAGTGAGTGAAATTTCGTTATATAAAAATATGTTTGACTCGTTGATCGATTAGTTATAAGCGCGATTACTGAGCGAGAATGATTGGGTGTATAGCAATAGGTTTACTCCCTATTCCATAATGGGACGTATGCGTGACGTTGTCGTATACGACACTGCTCTAGCTACCTTTTTGTGTAAATATAGACATGTTATCACCATATATTTTTAATAAACATACACAACTTACACAACATTACTTGTGACTTACTTGTCAATATACCGACCCAAGGTCAATTATATTTGAATACCAGTAAGCATTTTCAATACAACTATATCAGTTGTATTATTCCATAAATAGGACAGCCCTAACAAACTTCTAAAATATTTTTAAATTACACTTATTGTAGATATTGGACTTGCCTATATAGACGGGAGTAGGTTGATGATGATGATATAAAAAATCTTTTATAAGTGTCGTATACATTTTCCAGGTTTCCGTAAACGACTTCATAGTGAAGGCCGTGGCAGCGGCCTGTAAGAGAGTGCCCACCGTCAACGCGCATTGGATGGAGACGTACATTCGACAGTAAGATCCCTTATCTCATTTTGTGGACAGTTACAAGATGAATTATCTTCTTATAGAGATAAGGAGATGCGCAGAGCCGCATGTTTGCCTTATGTTTTGTTTCGTTTCCACCTAGTACTCTCACAATATGAGAGTAAGAGAGAGCTATATTGTATGCCAAAAATATTTCCGTCAACCGTTATGAATAAGGTAGTGTGTATGTTTGTAATCTTAAAACCCTACTGAAACGTTTTTTGATCATTTTGCTATATTTGTAATCGAATTATATATTAAATATTTTTTCCTGCAATTATTAAGAAGCATGTGAGGTCTCTAAAGATACATATTATATGTAATATTTGGCATTCGGTGCTTTCTGCCTACCTAATAAGGAATGTGGCGTGATTATATGATAATAATTCACTTCCAGATTCTCGAACGTAGACGTAAGCGTAGCGGTGGCCACACCCACCGGTCTAATCACGCCCATCGTGTTCAATGCGGACTCCCGAGGAGTTATAGACATCGCTACCACCATTAAGGAGCTGGCGCAGAAGGCCAAGGATGGCAAGCTCACCCCGCAAGAGTACCAGGGTGGTACCGTGACCGTGTCCAACCTTGGCATGTTTGGTGCGTTCTTGTGTATTATTAGTAATACGTTTTTTTTGCCAGTACTAAAACATGGTGTCAGGGCTTGGAAGCCTTAGTCTAAATACTTAAACTTAAAATAAAAATCTTAAATATACCTATTGTTATACATTTTAGGGTGAAAAAGTTTACATATAAAATGCTTTTTTTTATTATATGATACGCTAATGTTTGGCTGCGATCCCGCAGATGCGTTCTGATATAAAATAAGCATATCTAGGTAAAGCCTATTCACCCTTGCTTTGAAGAGTTCTAGGTTATATGCTACAGACGTGTAATGATAGTTACATGTACGATATAATAGTATTACTAAGACAATTGCGTATCATAGTACTGGCTGTTTATAAGTAAATACAGCACTTGATCATCATGAGTTCTCTGTCTATGATCGAATGATTCATGTGTCTATACCATTCTCTATTCATGTCCAATTTGTGGGTGTGGTCATTATCCTAATCTAGAAACATCTAGAACAATCTATACAATTATCTCATATTTATCACCAAAAAAAGTAAGTTTATGCCGCCGACTTAAGGTTTATGGTAGCTTTTATCGCGTGTCATGAATTATTCTACTATTTAGCTTGTAAATAATAGGCCTATATATAAATATTCTGCCGGCAATATACATATAATCAAGTCTATCTAGTTCACTATGGATTATTAGATAGACACTAAGGTTCTAGAATTTTCAAAAGTAATATGTAATTTCAGTAATACTTACTGGTAATTAAAACCTTATAATTGGGTTTATATTACACCACTTACATTCACAAAAGCACTCACTCACTCACTGAGGTTTTTCAACTACACTGTAAGGACAGTGTCAGGACAGGACATTTAAGGAAATGTTGTTTTAATAATGTATTTCAATTTTCAGGAATTACAATGTTCAATGCTATCATCAATCCGCCACAGTCCTTTATCCTGGCCTGTGGTGGCCTCCAAGAGCTTGTTATTCCTGACAAAAACGAACCCCAAGGGTATGTATTACTTTTGATTTTTGTAATAATTTAACACTAGCCTTTGCTTAAGAAGTTGAATGATTTTGTATATTTTATTCACAATAAAAAATATTTATATTCTGTACTCTATTTTAAATGTCAGCATTAATTTTACTGATAATATAATTAATTATTTATCAATTTACTGCATTGTAAATAATATATGTACGTAATTACTATGCTTTAATTAATTTTCCATTATTTTTTTACAACCGATCAATGGAGTTTAATTAAATAATTTTCTTAGAAGATAATCTTTGTGTGGATTGCATGTAAAAAGGACAAGAAAATAAATCTAATAACTTAGTCCTGGAAAGGTTTAAATGTCATTATTAATGTGCCATTCTCTTGTATAGTGAAAAATATAATATTATCGTGTATGAGCAGAGTATGTGTGTGGCGCGATAGGCCAGGGCGCGATGGCGCTGATTGGGAGAGCCCTGTGTGTAGGCCGTGGGCTGAGATAGGACTAATGATGATGTGTGTGGCAGGTTCCGAGTGGCGAAGTTCGTGAGTTTCACGGCGTCGGCCGACCACCGCGTGGTGGACGGCGCGGTAGGCGCGCAGTGGATGAAGGCCTTCAGGGAGAACCTCGAGGACCCTGCGAACATTATCCTGTGAAGCGCCCGCCCATAGACTAAAGCCTCATTTGACTCCCTGCAATTTGCTGCCCAACTGGGACGCCTTTGTTTTTGAACAAAATAGTTTAGGCTAAGAGTAATTTTTTTTTAATATTTTTCTTATATTTATGATATTTCTTCCGTACTAAGGAATCGCTTCTGTATTAATCAAGCTCATTTGTATATTACAGGTTTTTTTTAATCAAACTTTTGAAAAACAACTTTTTTGTCAATTGTTTTTAATCATGTTTCATTGTACTTATATTGTTTTCTTTTTGTTTTATCATAAGCGAAAATGATTATTTTTTGTATTTGAACATTGTCGAATGTAAGTAATTTATTTTTTATTATTTACTTCAATAATCAAATCAGAGGTACAGGCGAACTCATCGAACAGCAAATTGCATGGAACTAATTAAACCTTCGTATGTACTGCCATGTCCTTCGTATTAAAATGTTAAAGGGTGATTTGAATTTCGACCGTTCATAAGAAAACACCACACTGTATAGAAAATTGTAGTTAAAATGTCTTAATAAGTTTGTATGTTTAGATAAGCACTTTATAGTAGTGTCAATATTTAAAAGCGAGGGATATGCGAGTATTGTGATGGAGGATTTATTTATTTAGAGTAATTAGGTTATAAATCGTACAATGAAATGTGCAAAGCAAGGAAACTAGTGTTTTATTGACGTTATTTAGTTATCAGTCATCCCAGAGGCATCCCTGAGGAATAAACGATTATATCTTTAGTTGACTGCCACTCTAGTGAGTTTGGTTGACAAAGAATGGTCCATATTATTAGGTAACATTAGACGAACTTTTTTGCATATAACGTGGTTGCTTGAAATAAGTAACGATAGCAAAAAATTGAAAAATGATGCCTTGTCTTTTTTTGATTTTTTTTTTGTGTAAAGGCAATAATTGCTTATATGCATTTTTGTATAGATTATAATTTATAAAAGTAGTATCCTAATTTTTGGAACAAAGATCTATTGTTTTTCTTATTTATTTTCTATTGTAATAGAAATTGAAAAATTATTGATGTAAATATCTAAACGCTAAGCGGCGTATTTACAAGAACACGAACGTCTTTTGTTACCAATATATATTATTGTAATGTATTTGATGCTGCTAGAAGATGATTTTATGAATGTTGGTGGAATATATTTTATTTATAAATAAATCCACTTTTAACATAGTATATAGTTTCATTGAATCTTTAATTTAGTAAATAAAATGTCATAGAATATTTTAAATGGTAGTTACAATAAAAATATCGATTATTTAAATATTTTCAGCTATAGTGAGAACAAAAATGTGTACTGTGTTTTGTTCTTCGTATCGTTCAAAAAGTTTTGTAAATATTGGTTTACATAATATATAGGATAGAAAGGAATTACTTAAACACAGCCAAAGGTAGTAATAATCTACGCTATTTTCTCACGTTGCGCTTTACACTATGGCTGGATTATACTGAAGTTTTGGTATTTGAGAAACCATCTCCAAGAAGCCAACGACCCCTCGGTTACGAGTCCCGGTCAGTATGGAGGTGATGGAAATGTCAATAAGGGTTATTGATGATATATGATTGAGGTTAAGGGTTGGTGATGAGTAATTTGTATGCAGTCCTCATCGGAGGTGGAACCCGGTTTGACAAGCTCTTTCCAGTAGTTCTCACTTAGTCAATAGTGAACCGCGCTATATCACAGTATTGGAACTCATGAGAATAGTAATGGTTTTTTGAAATGTACTTTTACTCGTCAATGTTAACTAAAATGGCAAGAAGCCATGTCGTAGACTCGGCAACTGGTACGTTCGCGTCACAACTGCCAACACAAAAGCCTACGATTTAATGTGGTTTCCACTATAACCTCAATATATCATCATCAACCTATCTTAGTCCACTGCTGGAGATAGGCCTCCCCTAAAAGGGGGTTTATGCCCGTAATCTCCACGCTGGGCATGCGGGTTGGAGATCACCCGCATGCCCAGCGTGCCTATTTAGGCTGCGCTATACCGCAATCAGCCGGTCGTCAGAGCCTCGTCTGTTATAGCAGGGTGCGCCACATGCAGGTGAGGTTGGCTTGGGTTCCTGAGATCGTGGTTGTAACCCCTTACACCCCCAATATAACCAGGACCAACCCTAACTTCAAGTGGGGTACAACTCTAGATCGATACAGACTATACATAGATCGATCAAACGTAGAAACAGGAAGGCGGGAATATCCTTTAAATACATTGTAATATTGTTTAATGTTGACATTTATACTTGACCTGTTATACATTAATAAATAAAAAATATAATTACATAGGTCATGGCCGAACACATTAAAACTTGCGTGCAAAATATAATCCAAATGGACTTGGCTTGACGCCGATGGGCATCTGTCACGCATGACTGTTTGAATTAATTAATTGTAACGTGACATTTGATTATATTTGCCTAATTAAATGTACATTTACTTTTAAGGTTAGTGCCTGTATATAGACAAGTACTACAGTAGTTCACATATATAGGTTATATAGTAACTATTTTTTTTTTATTACATCATCACGGCTTTCTCCTTACGGTGTAGGAATTGAGCTCTTTTGTAATATACTTCTACAATGATTTCTTCAATTTGTGGTGTTTATTTATGGCAATAGGGGCTGGATATCGAGTAACAAAATAATATTGCTAGAATACGTTGCTCTTAATATTAACGTATACAAGTCTTTATACATAGTACTTAGATTAATCCAGGCGAATACGCGCATAATCTCAAAGCCATTTATAAATACAAAACTTGGTAGGTTTATTGTAAAATATTGGGTTTTTCCTATTATATGTCAGCATCTATTTAACTAGTAGGCTAATACTTATTTTGCGCTGTGACGGAATGTAGAATAGAATTTAGTTTCTCTCTCGTGCTATGCCTCTTAATTATTTTTCGTAGTAGGTACTTGGTAATGAGTGGATAGGGACTGATTAAAAACCTTATCACGGTTTTTATCACTAAGGGTATGTTAATGTATGCGTGATTCATTTGCATGCAGTTCCAATCAGCAGGTGGCTACAAAAATGGACAAGACAGACATGGCGACTCTGTTATGAAAGGTTTTATCTCCCGTGTTTTTCTACACCGGACATCCATGTCCAGAACGGGGCAAGCCCGTGCGTTGGTGTAGTGTTTAGTTGATGTGATAGTTGCGCCGAAGGTCGTGAGTTCGATTCTCACCCAGAAAAAACATTTGTATGATGAGCACAAGCATTTATATAATATGTTATAGTATCTATATAAGAATATATGTATATGTATATATGTAGTTTATCAGCATTTTGGTTAGCATAACGCAAGCTTTTTCGATGCTTAATTTAGGAGGCGGGACCATGGTCAAACGCTGACGTATCATATAATAAAACAGAACATAACATAACATCACGTTTGTAATCCGCAAAGGGGTGGGCAGAGGAATGTAGAACACTTCAACATTTTACCAGTTAAATTTATTTACATCCCACAATGAAATAGGTGGTGAGCGTATGCAATAAAAAAAAGTTATATTATAAGTTATCTACTAGGTTTGTTGCGGTGAAAATGACAGATGCTTCAGTAGAACTAGAAGAATCTGATACTGATGTAAAAAAGCCAGTAAAAGAAGTGCCCGTTGTGCAAGACGAGGGTTCCTTTCGGCATGAAACGGGCGACGTGTATGAGGGCTTTTTCGAAGCTAAGAAAAAGGATAGAAGCGTCAAAATGCATGGTAACATTTATACTGGATAGCTAAATATTTGCAACGTATACTTTAATATATACCTACATATCTTTGATTCTTGGAAGAGACCCGTGTCTAACAATGCACCGGTAAAAGAGTTGAAGATGATAATGACTGACATTCACTATGTTGGTGATTCTCCTAATATTAAAAACATATATTAACAATGCTGTTCGTCTACCTGATCTAGCTTCCTTCTTTCAAATTTATACGTATGTATATGATCAAGACATTTCTATATTGTTTATTATTATTAATAAAGGTACCTATGTAACAAATATTTTCAATGATTTGTATTAACTTTTCCAATTGGTACTAACTTAATCGTTTCTATAGTAATTATTCGTGTTCTCTTCGTACAAACTTTAACAACTTTAACTCTACACCTACGTAATATCCAAATTAGAAATGCGACCAAGCAGCACTGAACAGTTTTTGTCTTTTATGGAGTTGTGTTTATCGGACCGTTGAACAATCCATTCCAGTCCATAAATACTTGTCGTTACGCTCCAATTAACAAAATGTTATATTTGAGAACGACTGTAGTTTTGTTTTGAATCGATACTTTTTTTACTTTGATAATTATCACTGTAACTATTAAACATTTTTGATTCTTTACCTATAATAAAATTATCGTGAAATAGCCTATTTCAAACGCGGGAGAAAGCCCTCATATTTGACGATGTTTAATAAGACAATTTTTTGACCACAATAATTATCATCCTATCAACATTATTATCGTTTCGCTGTTTGACATGGGTTTCCTCTCAGAAGGGTTAAGGGCATAGTATGTAACTCTGAAAAATTGCGGATTGGTAGACCCAATTCTGACAGACGAATCCAACAGCTCGAACATCATCATTACCTCTATTTCATCTACAAAAGATGATGTTATAAGCATTCATGTGTAAATGTATATACTTTTGCAATTAGTGTATAAAGCTGAGACGTCATTGACCCCAATGATGATTACAAAATTGACAACCAAATCGTGTATCCGCTGACGTTGAAGGAAGTGCAATCCTTTGGTGGAATAGTTCACGCTTTTGGGACAATAGGTCGAACCAAGCATTGTCGTGCACGACCACTCCATAGAGTATTAAAATTTTCTTCAACTATTAATTTTTTTTTTTTTCAACCCATTACAATTCCACTGTTGGAATACGGGTCTCCTCTCATATTAAGAGGGTTAAGGCCAT
>DWDT01000194.1:0-25294 GCA_018245595.1 Microceris scylla
AATTGGGCCTCAGTTTACCTTCTCCTTTTTCGTTTGATCAGTTGGTTAAGTAAAGTTGAATTAATAGTAAACTGAACTAAATTATACAATCATATTTTAAACTGCAAGAGCACTTCCATTTCCTTATAGTAAAAAGTGATTGTTGTTTCCGTATTATATTTAAAATATTGTAAAAATGTATTATCAACCAATAGTTCTCGTGAGTAATGGAACCAGCGGCTTGTCTGGCCCGTAACCCCAACGATATCTGGCCGTGGCACATTGATGGTGCGTAAAACAAATAACTAACACTTCATCCGTCAGTGGGGTGCTAAAGTTAATAAAATTCATGTATCGGAAACTTATAGCCGTGAAATATTGTTTGTGGTGAGGGCGCAACCCTTGGTTTTTCTTTTAAGAATCAAATTACTTTAAGATTACTTGTAAAATCAAGACGTAACGGTAAGCGAACTTGTTTGGAGCCCATCTGAGCTGTTACGACACCACGTCAAATTTGGTTCAATGTTTAATTTTTTATAGTTAATATTAAATGCTAAGTTAAGTTACAACGAACATTCCTCTTATTTGAACTAAGGGTATTAAATTGAGTGTGTCGGAACCCTTCGTGGGTTATTGTCCTGCAAATCGCCATGTAGCACATACTTTTGCTGAGCACCAGTACTTCCATTGTTGTGCAAATAGAGAGTGTAGTTGGCAGATTTAGGCTAGTACACAAGTCGTTTCAAAATAATATGCACCATCATGTGTGTTTGACTGACCAATAAAATACTTCCAGTATCATGGGGTTGACAGATTTCGCCGGCAGTTTCTTTTTTAGTTGCTTTTGAAATATTGGAAAAGCATAAAGTAGGTACACTTAATGAAATTATAACGTGAATTTTAAAAGAGGTTTTCAGGGTATAAGTAGCCTAAATTCAAATTTATTTAAGTAATTATCTATGATTTCAAAACTTAAGTAATTATAAGAAATTTGAGAATTTTTTCTTACAGTAAAGCCCATTTTTAAATATATTATGATATACCACCGCATGGACTTTCAATTTTACATTTCAATAAGTTCAATGCACCCCTAACTATAGAGAATAAAAATAAGAAAGGGAATACTTAAAAAGGAATGAATATGCTTGTAAACATAGGAACGATCGCAAGTTTACCTCGCAGCCAGGGTGTCCAAAGATTACTCCCGCGGCGAGACACGGTGGCACCGGGCGCATCAGCATTAAAATAAAAATAAGGGTGGCCATAAATAGCCGGGTACAAAGACAAGAAATACGGTTATAGCGCCGCTGGACCGTCCGCGCTGAGACTAAGCTGGTTATGTTGGCGGAATACATAAAAATAATTACATTCTTACCTAGTTCGTAGTTAGATCGCAATAAAGAAGAGAAAACCATGGCTATATACGTTTTGGTCAAAATATATCCCTTATATTATAAAGCTGGGATATACTTTTATTTTTTAATTATGATGAACAATATAAATTACTACCTTATGTTTACGGTTCACAAATTATAATATAATTATGTTATATTTATTGTTATACATATATTTGAATCATAGATACAGTCCGTGTATTTGCAAAAACTGTTCAAAATAGTTGCAGATGGTACAGTGAAAAATACTTGTTTCACTTTCACGTTATACACCTTTTTTGTTACATGTTACACCTCTTGCCTTGCATCGATGTTCTTACAAGTAAGTCACAGCACTAATTATAATATTGTACCTAGTAATTGTATTCGTATCGAAATATTGCGTTGAAAAGGGCGAATTTCAATTGGCTTACTGATTTCTTTAAAAATATAGAAATTCTAAGTAGACGATAAACCTAATAGATCAAAAATATCAACTCCGTTAAACCAGGAAAAGCTCCTCGCCCATTATTTCCGCTTCTTTAATAAATTGATTTCGTTAAAAACTTGAGGCTTTCGTCGAAAAGCACTAAAGCTCAGTTAGCTCAGTTTGCCCCATCGGTCATCGTAACGCATTCATGCCCACTCTCCCCTCAAAAAAGGTCACACGTTGTGACGCCAAGAGGGCATAGTGGATAAATAAGAAGGCCTCAATCGCCGTCAACCCCACTCTACCCTTTATAACTCAGGTGATAGATGAACGCTCTACACCTTGGCATTATGGCAATAAATTTAAAGGCAAGGTTGAACTAACAATATTTTTCCTATAATCTTCTAAAAGAAAACTATTCATATAAGTAATTCAATTCTACTTTAATTGCAAACCCTGATTAAACTATTTTCTATAATTAATCTCTGTTATACATGTCTTTTTGAACCTAATAATAATAATAGCTCTTGGGGTGTTTGGGATATTGGGACTCTCGTTGGGGCGATACTCGGGTTGGCGATCAAGTTAGAAGCATGTACCCAATGAATTTTTATATAAAAAATCTTTAACTCCTTTTCGAAAACTGAATTAAAGCAATGAATAATGACATAATTATGTGAATATAGAAATGTCTGCTTTTAATTCACATCTAATATTTTCGTCCCATTATATCTCATATTATTTTTTTAATTTAAACTTTAAATATATTTGTAGCATAGCTTTGTATATAAAACGTATAATTAATCAATAGATTAAAGATATTCTCTTTTCAGTACTGTGATAGGATTATTTTAAAACTGTCACTAAAAGAACTGCGTATTGGAAAAAATGTATCTACTATTTTACTCATATTTCATGTTAACTTTTAATAACGCAAAAAGTATGACTTTCTAAGTAAATTATTCTTCTAAGTCGCATAGGAACTTGTTAAATAACTAGACAGTCATTACGAGCGGTCAATGACTTTTATTTGTATAGGTTTAAATTACTTTAGTAACATTCACAAATTGTAGAAAGAGCCACAGTTTGTTTCTAAAATATATTCCTTACTCTATGGTAGAGTTCCGAAGTAAATGCGTAAGTCGTGTAGACTGAACACCGCTTCCGCTCGCTTGCAGGGCCGCGTATAGTTGACACAGTTTGACAAACTTTCCTCAAAATATTTTCGGGGTTTCTAATAACATTTATTTATTTATCCCAATCACATCACGTTTTAGGAAAAGTTTGAGGAAAATGTAATTAACATCTTATAGGCTTTGTAATATCGAATTAATTATTTAGAATTTGAATATAAGTTTTGTACGTTTTACAAATGTATATTGAACGTTTAATTCGATTTGATTTATATACGATGACAATACCTATGTGTTGACCGAATACATTTATGGTTTAAAATTGCTACTAAGTGAAATGACACTAAGAATCCTATTCCTGGAGTCCTATCCGGGACAGGTTTCACGTAATATGGGCTTAGAAATCAAACTGGACTACTTACTGCTTGTTCATTTGTTATTTTTGTACACGAAAAACAAACTGAAATAATACTACATAAAAAAATACTGCATCGACTTCCAAACCTAATAGCTAACTCAAAGCGTAGGTACATTCATAGAAACTTCGCTGCAAATATCTAGCTTGGAACACGGAACTAGCCGGAGTAGACGCCAGTAGCCACTCTGGTGCGTCATTAGGTCCATTTTTACAAGTGTCCTGCAAATCGGCCGCCGCCATCGGTCGCTAATCGTCGGAAATTGTCGCCATTATCGACGCTCGCTGCAACTAAAAATTATTATTGTTCGCGCTAAGAGTGGCCATTTAGCTGATTGCCGACCACAGCAACGGTCTAAGAGCATGAGTGTAAAATGTATGTAATAGCGGTGTGCACTGGTGAAACTTGGAGTAACTGTTCTGCTGATTGGTTTGCAACATTGTTTGACCGTGTTCGAAAGATTAAGTTTTTTTGGAAATCTATATTCGTTTCTGCTATAACTAAGATTATAAGACCAGTGATGGTCGTTTAATACCATTTATAGTAGAATCATTGCGTTTCAATTCTATTTACTTAAATTATTACCTCATTAAACGTAGTCAGCTTGTAATTATGGGAATATTTCAGATGATTTTTAATCTCCAGTTTATTTCATCAGCCTCCATTTACTACGATGACATCATTAAGTACAATTAGAGGCTTTTTATTAATAGGATAACTACGAGAAAGGAAGGAAAACGTGAAATGTACGAATGAAATTTTAATCTTATTTCACCGACCTGAGTGCACGTAATGACCAAAAAACGAAACTCTGAAACGTCTCTCGCATTTCGTAATATCATCAAGGAATCACATTAAAAATTCCCATAAACGTAGCCTCAGTAATCAGCACTCTGAGAAGAAACTTAAAAATACCTCACAGTTGACATTACCCTCCGTCCTCCGAGCCCTCCGCTTCCGGTTATCGCAACACAAAGACCACCCCCTCCCCCCAGGAACAGGAAATACTACCCTTCTATCGCAAGGTCTACCCGCGTCACTGCGACTCGGAAACTCAAAAAGTATATTTAAACCCTGAAAATATTTTAATGACAAATTGCTGTTAATACGACTATCTGAATGTTTTTCGTTTTGGTTTCTTTCGCACTAACTTGATAATTTTACTCGAAGATATTTCTTTATTCACAATTTCGACTTTTGTGTGCGCTTCGAATAATCGTACCAAAAACTTACCATACATTTGTAAGTAGTTAATTATTTTCGATCGAGTTGTACCTTTTTCATGTATGTGTGTATATACATATATATGTATAATTATACATTTCACACATTGCCTGGATTAGTAGTTTCTTGTACAGTAAATACTTACCTACCGTTGTCGTAATCATTATCGATATTTGCAATAGAAACGTTATCTACAAAATAAACAATCGTGTCACATCACTATTAGGCACGCCAAAAAAGCCGGAGGTCGCTAGGGAGGCCCCGGAAACGCCACTAATGCACCGAATGCATGAATGCATCCGGCCGCCCCGCACGCTATCAATTCATTATCCCGGCTTATAAATATAAGTAAATAAATTTGCCAAAAATAATCTCTACTTACTTAATACTTGAAATATATAGAACAGTGCAAAAAGTTAGTTCTTATAACATGTATACATTTTATATGTGTTGTTTAAGTAGTAAACGATAGACATGGATTTTTATATCCCTCAAAGAAACATTAAATCGGTTCAATATTTGAGCCGCGACCGGATGGATACTCGTCGAGTATCGATATAGGTAATGTGATGTTTTAAGAATTAGTCATTACATTAAATAAATTCGTCATTTAGAAACACCGTTTCTATACTCCATATTCCAAACAATATATGATTGTATACATAAATGCTTTAGTTAGTTAAGGGAACAAACAAGATCGGCCCTCATATTACTTCACCCATTATATTATTATTATTTAGATGAATGCAGGCACTCTCTGCCTACCTTGTACGAGATCTGGTGTGACAATGTTACTGCAATACCTATAATTTAAGCTTTGTACTCTATCGTATAGTTATAGGTTATTTTGGTCTAGGGACCAGCCTATCCAAGTGTCTTGAGTGTGTTACGTGCTATAGCAGTGTTGGATAGGCATGAATGCGCAGATGGCACTTCAGCGGTTCAAGGGGCTGGAGCACCATCAGCCGCAGCGGAGTGCAGGAGACGTGTCAATGTCACTGTTCGGCAGAAGGTTATCGAGCTTCTCCAGGTTATCTAAAGCTCTAGAAGTTTCTTGAAACTTGCGTTATATCGCACCGGTTTTAGGAAGTAATTAAAGATGCAGCTACTCGAACCTATCGTATTTGAATTTGGAATTAGCGTTTAACGACCGATCTAACCTATATTAAATAATATAGTTATAATTTCAGTATTTTATAATTCCATTTTTATTTACTATAGTTACATTAAAAGATGAATAATTCGAGTAATTATATCAAGATGTAAATTGCATTGTTAAATGCAGACAACTTTAACATAACAATTTAAAAATTAAACAATGTTTATAACGCCAAACTGTTAGTCTAACGTGCTATTTGGGGTATGGTAATGAATTACAAGGGTAAGTCAACGGCCGGAGGGAGGGTTAGGTGGCTGATAATTAATGATTTTTGTACGAAGCGCAAACCGCACTATAGTGGGTACCACCCCTGAGTCAGGTACGTGGAATAGACTGGATGGTATCGAGTTTAAAATATATCTACGTTAATAGGTATCTTAGGCTTTGACCTCAATTTAATCACCCCTGTCAGTTTATTTTAATAGCAGCCTTTCATTAAAAGCCTTATTTTCCCAAAATATTCTCGTCTAGCGATTTATTTAGTTTAGTACCTAAATTAAGTATCAAGAAGGTTTTACTATTTGAAGTAAAATATATTCTATATCATTTTTACTTGGTTTGTGTCGACAAATATTGCCATTAAAAATTGCAATAAACAATATACCTAGACCTATGCCATGAAATAGCCATCGTGTGAATTGCTATAATCATTGATAAAAGTTGATTTAAAATTAAAGATTTTATATATTTAGGTACTCATTTGGCTTTTGTTACGGAACTTAAACTCATAATCTCCACACTGAAAGGAATGGAAATTACATAGAGCAAGAAGGTAGGTAGGTACACCATCCACGGTCTATGCCCACAAGTAGACTGATACGGTCTCACAGTAGTAGTGATGTCGTGGTCTTTTTTCATGAAGTATTTTATGCAGATTGGCATATTTCAGCTATGTACCGCTAAATTCAAAATATTGCTGCCAATATCTTTCAAATGATTTTCACTCTTGGATACTTCAAGATTTAAATTACTCAAGTGCGCAAATCAATAAATAGCCGTCAGTTTACATTAATTTACATAAATCTAACAAAAACATCGCTCAAGTTAGTGCCACAAAATATCATTATCAGATGTAAATTAATTTTACAAATTTTGCATTATTAATTACATCAATTATCATTACAATCAATACATCAATCATCATTACAATTGATACCCGGCCATAGCTGCCGTTAATTGAAGGACGCCTAAACCAATATGCAATAATTATAAATATGTAGGTACAAATAGGTAGGTATTTACGCACAAACTATGACAGTTTTAATCAACTGCAATAATTACATGTCACTGTAATTACTGACATGTTTATGTTCGGTAATAGCTCATCAGCGCAACTAGAGCTTTATGCGTTTACTATTAAAAATAATCAATAACACATTAAAATATCCCGTGCAAATCATTCTCTTCCGGTTGGCTTGAGCGAAAATCGTTAAAAATTGTTTTTCCCAAACAAAACGTCCATTAAACGCGAACTCAACCCCATCCCTTCCGCGGGAATATAATAAATGGCGCAATAATGCCACAATATAAAATGAAACAGAAAGTGAAACCTGTTTTTATTTTGGCGCCAAAAGTTTGGTGACATTTTGTATAAGATGGCCGCTTGAATAAGCCGACTTGTGAATTAGGCTTTGTTTTTCAAATCTCTTTTAATAAGTCGAAAACATATTTTCTTTTAATACCTACTTGTACGTTACAGAAAATTCTATAGTCGCAAGAACTACTGAAAGTTATTTTGATTCGAAGCATATGATTTGTTTTTTAGTAGCGAGAAGAATAATTTTAATAGATGAAAAAGGCATCCGTGCCTTAAACAAAAACTTAAAAATCTATTTTATATTTAAAACTTCGTTAAATATTTATGTGATGAGCTTAAGTATGTATTATAAGTAGTTGTTAATTATGTATGTATAAGTACCTACCTATTAGGCTACTTTGAGTTCATATACACGTGCGTGTGGGTGTCTCAAGATGTTTGTTTATTAACTAACAACATATTATAACAATTTCATATACCTATATATACCCGGATTACGGTGCACTGAAATATCTGAAACTGTTTAAAATTGCACTTACGGAACCAGACCACGCAAATAATAAATACGTATTTAGGTACTCCGACAAAATAGAACTGTTTTGATTTCTTTCGACAAAACTTTATGACTATTAGCTGATAAATAAGTAATTATCGCTTAATCTGCCTTCTGATCTCCACCTGTCCAGAAGATTGTCTGTGAAAGGGCATATAAAATTATTTGCTATGCGCAACCCCCCTTTTTAATTATTGCAGTCAACGAAAGGTAACTTCTACTTATTCGACGTTTGTTTGTTTAATATCGGTCTCCTCTCAGAATGAGAGTGGATATGGTCATACTAGGAAAATCCTCCAATTAAATCGTTTAACAAAGAAAGAAGTTATGTCAATTTATGTCAATCATTACGTATAGGTTAGGTTAGGTTAGGTTCGCCCGTACGAAGTCGCGGGCGCACCTAGTTAATAAATAAAATTTATTCCACAACATTTTGTTTTCCAACCTTAATTTACCGTTTTATAATTTCTTTAAAGCACTTCAGTAATGACTTATGTGCGAGTTACGTGAGTTTAAATACTGTACAGTAATGTTAACCATTCGTAAGACGCAGTTATAAGTAAACGGTTTACAGTGAACTGAGTTTCTTTACCGAATACATAACCGCCTAAGTAGTACATTTCACATCAGGTTTTGCTTACCAAGAAATAGGTGCGTTTAACGCCGTACCTACATTTTAATTTCGACGATGTTGTAATGCTCTCAAATTCTTAGTTTATTTTAATAATATTCTTTAGTATAACTTCATACCGGATCCCTTACGGGGTAGGCTAAAAGCATCAAGCACTAGGTAGGACTTATCGTGTCAAAAATTTCGATTCCCTGCTGTTTCCATGAATGGTCAACATCACCTGCATTGTTATTAGGTTGTCTAGTTTCCAAATAAACACTTCCCTAATTCGAGCCTCTTACTCTCATCGTTAAAAGCACTTTAAATTCATCAAATATTGAATTTGACCAGTTCATAGCTGAGTTTCATTTTAAATCATTTTGTCTGTAACAGTGCAAAGACGTAGACAACCCCTTTCTACCCACCTGCCCACCCCTCGGGTGTTTAATTGAACAATCCAAATCATTAATCATCCGACCCGTCTGTGGATGAACTTGTGTCATTTTTAGTCGAGTTTTGTGACTTCGATCGTCAACCACGACAACATTCAAAATTCATAAATTAATCACGCTTCATACTACATAATATTGTAAGACTTCTTACGTTAATACCATTGCCCAAATTTAAATGTATAAATATGTAGGTACCTACATATTTGTTGTAGGTACCTACATATTTATTCTAGCTAATGAAAATCAAATACGGATATCCTCTTAACCTATAAGTGTATGATATATTTTCTAATTTTCTACCATTGATGTAAGTTTTCGTATTTTAACGACATGCACAATAAAAATGTTTTGCCTACTCCACACTCCAACATACATCAGTGCACACATACAAATACATCACAAAACTCAATGTAAAGTGCGCAATCCTACTCAATAAAAATAAACAGTCCACTCCATCCTACATACAGGACGAGGGCCGGCCGTACCTACATCAAAATTGAGACCCCGAGCACGTTCTACCCACATGACATGACCCGTCCCACGCCAGGCCGTTATGTGCAGGAAACCCAACTCCTTAACGCACACAAACACAGTCCATCGCACACACACATGCGAGCCCCCCTTTTGTCTTAGCTAAGTGTCAACCAATAAAAACAAAGGATTCGAAAATGAAACAAAAAGAGTTGGCCAATCGCGCGGCGCGTCACGCATGTTGATGCACGGCTATTGGCTTGAGAAAATCCGTTTGGCTCCGATGACTTCGGCTAGACGTTGAGATTGATCGCCGGCGTTTTATTACTATTACCTATCGCGAAGACCGTTTAGTTACGATCCAGAGAAGGTCAATTGAAACTGTCTTCACTATTAAGTGCTGTGTGAAATTGACATTTATAGACCGCTTCTTGCAAATAGGCAACATTTTTGCATCGCATCTCTCCGCTCAATTTGATATAATGTAGGTAATCTAATACTAATTTATCTAAACAGTTATAAAAACATATATAAAAATGACGCGTATGTTGTTTTTATAGTTCTAATAGCCACCTAATCGTTATTTCATTAATGTATATATCAGTGTTTAATAAAACCTAAAGCGAGAATAATTATGAACAGCGTGATGAATGTTTCATAGGCATTCTTAGAATCTACGTGAGTACCTAATATGAGATTCTAAATTTCCAATTCGGTACGCTTTCTTAACAACAAATACAATTATCCTCAAACAGCAGCGACTCGGGTCCGTGGTACTGAATACCGCCGTATGTTCACGTGTGAATGAGGGTTGAGGTGCGAGGGGGCGTTCGGAGGGTCATTTATCATTCATATCATCTTCGCTCCACTTCGCTCGCCGCACCGCCGTAAATAAATAAGAACAGAATCATCTTTTACAGCCGCTTCTAACCGCTAAACTCGAATAGCCCCCCTAAAACAATGGCCACAAAGCCTAAACTCGCCTGAAAGTCGCCAAGTCGCTAAAGTCATTTGGGAGCGCGTTGTTTAGAAACCGTGTGTACGTAAGTATGCATGTGTTCCACATACACGTAGATAGGTGGTATAGATGCGCCATATAAATGCCTATGTCACGTACTTATATCCGACAGTTTCAAAGTCGAGTAACGTGTTTGGTGAAACTTAATATGACCTACATCCCGGTATAGTAGACTAGATCAAGCTGTGAAGTTGGGGCAACCCAAATTGGTAGAATAGACTTATTATTTATCCGATCGACGCGCGATGGCACGGCACGAAGAATAATTGTTCTCTGTTTCTTTATTTCTATTTTTAATGTTCTTGTACCTATTCGTGTCAGATTTATTTTCATTTTAAACTATTACTATACCTACCTGTCATATAAAGTTTTTAAAAACCAGCGTTGTACTCGTATTACGCTGCACACCGAATTGTTGTCATTGAAATGGTGTATCAGACATCTGTTGCTAATCTGTAGGTACTGGAGTATCGTGGTTAGGCGTGCTCCAAGCATCACCTAGTGAATGCAGGTGCCGCATTATTAAGGGGAAATTTGGTTACTTAGGCGGGTATCCCACTCATTCCTCCCTTATAAGAAAGGGTAAGAGCCATACAAAAGCTCGACAGAAAGTCTGCAAAGTAGCTAAATTTGTACTCATTCGTTTTAGTACAATGGACTCGTGCAAAGTAACGCCTGATACCATTAACTATCAAATAATATAGGTTCATAATAATACTCTATTGAAGTACGTCCCCAACAATTGGCGAAGCCTTTTATTACGATATCAAAGCATATTAGGTGCTTAGATACCAAATAATTCCGCTCGCTCCGCACTAAGAAGATTAAGAACGATTGGATGTTCCGAGGAGGTCGACACGGCGCGATTCCCAACATAATGGAAGGCTCCAGTTACGGCTTAGAACCGCCCATCAATCTGGCCAGAGCACTCCAGATCGATCAGTGACCGCTCGCCGGCTTAAGAGCCGCAATACCTGTATCGAACTGTGTGTACTTAGTACGTACACGAACGGAATTACCGACTAAAATTGCTCGATAGTTACGCTCACGGTTCAGTAATTGAAAGGCGCATGTAGAAGTCGAGCCACGTTTGTTTAGTCCATCATAATTGCTCGGCTGCACCTCCGAGCTGACGAGTCGCCGGTACAAAAACTCCTAAATCCAGTTCATTAGGGCTCTATTCACGACCCACCCCTGGATGGAGATACGCGGTGATTACTGCAACCGCTCCCGACGGCTCACGAATAAAGACTGCATCATAATTTCACCAGATACACCCTCGCAGTGCATTAATACGAATAGCGACCCTAATCCGCGGTCTTAAAGTTTCTATTTAAGTCGCGTTCTCTCATGTCACTTGCACAATGACATGTAAAAATAATGAACAAACTTACAGCGCGGGTGGAGGAATTTGAGCCTTGAAGGTAGGAGGAGAAGATTGATTTTTGAGTGATGGATATCGAGGAGATGTTTTGTAAATTAATAGGAGGAAAAGTTTCGCGGGACGTCGCACCGGCAAGGTTGTCGCAGTTGTGATTCAATTTGGACGCTAATTTAATGACGTTGTCGTGGAGGCAAACAAATTGATATTCATATGGGACCGCCGTGGGTTTAATGTTGTTTATATTTTTATTTTATGTCAATTTCGCAGCCTCATTAGTTGTAAAGGCCTTGCTGTTGCTTACGATTTATTTTGCGCTTTTCCCTCCTTTACTGAATGCGATGTAATGGTAAAGTGCCGGGCTGTACGAATGAAGATAAATTATTTTCCTTTGCGAAATTGTAAGATTGTCCAGTGAGCTAATTCTAATCTCCGGCTAAATATCTAATTGTATCATACATAATTACGAGACTAGAGAAAAAATGTTTTTCACGGTGAATCCTCCTTAAATAAATAAATATCTATACCTACAAATGTTCTGTATATTTCCTTTAGTTACTATTTGCCTTATTTCAAAAAATCAAAAATGACAGCAATTACTAAACAACACGTAATGAATATTTCATATATGAAATCTATCGTTAAGAGACGAGCCAAACGTGCATTTTAATTTTACATAAAAATATAAAAAATATACTTCGGATTTCCATTAAAACGCTACCTAATCTACATATATACATATGTATATAATCGACAAATAATAAAATAAGGAAATATTTCCAGATTCAGCGTATAAATACCATTATACTAACATTTCAAACAAATTTAATAAAATCAGCAAAAAAATAACATAAAAAATGGGCTGCGGTAATAAATAAGTCAACGACATGGCTGACCTAAGGGAGCATCAGCGTCACGATCTTCCAAGAGCGATCACAGAATTAGATCGTGGGATGGAACAAGACGCGTCGCTGAATTGAATAACGAGGGTGTAACGAGGGCCACAATGCGAGCGCCCGCGCCGATTATCTCGTTGCGCTGCGCGTGCGCTGGGAACCGACGCGCCCGGGACGGAATATCCGGGGACATTACTACTCACCGTTTTATGTCACCCTCACATCTTCAACTTTGAACTTATGGCGGAGTAAATGAAGATTGTAATACTTAACATTTTACGTCACCCTTACCTACATCTTCAACTTCAATGTCAGCGATTGTAACATAGGTATTCTTATGACAGACCTAATTACGTTTGAATTAAAAGCATATAAGTTGATGAATTTAGAAATAATTTATAATTGATGAATGGTCTGTAAAGCCTGTATATTTAGCACTTGGTAGTTTCTGCTTACTCTGTAAGAGAATTGGTATGATGAAGTAATAATGGCAAATTGATAAGATATATCAAAACAGGATCAAGTGATGAATAAGTAAACTAATTTTTCTCTACATTAATTCGGCAATTAATTTCCTATTAACAATTACAAATAAGTATACCTAGCTTTAATTGCGGACGATCAACTACGTTCATACGATTTAATTTTAGTAAAAGTTTTTTTAAAGCAAAATATTTATTGCCATTTATAGCGATTGTTCCTAACTTTAGAAAATGCCCAATGCCTCTTTTATTGTATTTTATTGGGGGACAAATTGGGGCTACAAAAGCAGAAACTATTTGATATTGAACAATAATAATTATTTCATACTCAAAAATCAAAAACATTAAATACTATCGCGTTCGCTTTTACGCGACAATCATAATACGTAATGCTCCAAAGAAAATATGAGAAATACCAAAATATATGCTACACCAAGATGTTTCCAGCTCACTTTAAACACCAAGGCGTGGCACACCGTGAAACTCGTGTGCATTCAGCAAAGAGTATTTAGGAGCCTGAGCCCTGCTGTAAGGTGCAGATAAACTCACCCGAAGTAATCCTCTTTGTGTAAAAATGTCCCCCGTCGCCCCCTACCGGCGCTTTATTAAAAAGCAAGTAATCTCCACTAGTGGACTGGGTAATGCGATTATTCTCTATATAACAACTCAATATGCTCCCATTGATATGAAATTGAATTTAAATCCGCCCGCCCGCCCTGATGACACCCGTGTCACTGTTATTGGGACCATCTGCTAGTTGGCTGTTTCGTTCGCAATATTAAGTTATGATTGCTTAATTGTCTGAGAAAAAAGCTATTGGATGCTAGATAATAATTGTATATGTCATAATTAGGTAGACTATTATTATTGTAACATCACGCCAGGTCTCTAACGTAGTTATGATGTTAAGGTCTACATCAACTGCTAGATATAGACTCCCCATGAGGCGTAGACATGTCGCTGAACAGGGAAATATTATTGACAATTTGTTGAAATAAATTATATAGAAATCTTGTATCTATAATTCCTTGTTGTTTATTTACCGTCACTTATACTATTTATGCAACTACTGAGAACTGTTTACCATTTTAATTCGGAGAAACTATGAATTTCTTTATATCTGGTACTTCCCCTCTTGGTATTGTTACGTTTCGCTAGGCTAACATATTATAATAAATTCACATAATGACGCCACAGCTTCCTATCTTATTAGAATATGACATTCATGCCATTTTTCTTACTGGTAAGATAAAGGTAAATAATCAATTATTATTATCGATTTTCCAAACAGTTCCAATCTTTCATTGCTAGTAGATTTTAATTGATTCTTTTCCGCAACAGATACATTACTAATTTATTATTAAAAGTCTCGTGAATACACATAATTATATAAGTAGCGGCTTAATTCACGTGCGTTTTTCGGGGTGGCCCGACTAGTAGGTATATATTACCCGGACAGCGTGTATGAAGAGCTAATACAGACAGTTGTGAGACGGTATCTTGACAAGCAGCAAGCAGGAAGCGGGGAGAGGTGGCACACTTCATTACTCGTACATCAAACAATCGCGCCACCGCCGCCATCTCGCCGGAAGTGACGTCACTGACGTGACGCGATCACTTTGATCCTACACAAAAATAACACACCGATTCAGACCCTCCAGTGGCTGAAATCGCAAATGTAATTGCTTTTTAAACAACTCTCTGCTGCACTGCGGTAACTTGGTGCTATCATCAAAGAAAGATTCCACAATTATTTCCCCAGTTAGCTGAAAATGTTTAACGTTTTCATATAAATGTTTACTCCGCCAATGAATGTATGTTTACACCAAACATGCGTTTACCGTGGCGGCAAAAACTTTAGTACTCCGCTGTGAACAATATCTGCATGTCGTGACTGTAAACATACATTACTGCACAATTTTCCCTGCCTTTATGATGTTTTCGTGTGACATCTCGCTGTGTTGCGTTCATTTAATTTTTACACGATTTTTCAGCTTTTGGTAATTGTCTATGAATACACATTGCTGTTCATCATTTATATACGTTTTATTATACATAACATAACATGACGCCTGTAATCCCCGAAGAGGTAGGCAGAAGAGTGTAGTAGACTCCCACGTTTCACCTATTATGTTTACGTACCATGGAATAGGCGGTGAGCCTATTGCCATACACCGGGCAAAAATCCAGACTCTAAGTACTATTTTATTGTACAAATATATACAAATTAATCATTTATAATTTAGTTAATTACCTTATAAACACATTTAAAGCGTTTTTTTTTAATCCTGGTCTGTATTTATTCTTTTTTTGTTTATTAATTTGTGCCTAATATTTATACCAAACATTTTATTACTATTAGCACAAATGATTAGGATAAGAATCTAGAGGCAAATTATAAAAAAAATATAAAAATTTTAATATATTAGGTATATAGGTACCTAAATGTTGAAGAAATCTTAAAGAAACTCTTAAAAAAATGATCAAGAGCCATTTTTATTACTCCTTGATCACATATATTCTATGTACTTAATTTTATAGGTAGATTAACAATGTACATTACAAATTTCTTTCCATGACCGAAACAAAACGTACAATCATAAGCCACGAACAAGCCCCTAGTCCGAGATAACAATACTGAAATCAGTGTAAATACGATTTAAGTCAAGCATTGAACAGAATAAACATTGAGGTAGGGAACATAATCAATTACTAAGAATATGATGCGACGCCCACCGGCTCTTTAATTTTAGGGGTGCTTTGTGCAATTTTCCATCACCCTATAATATAAAAATATTTATGAAATATGAATTGACAGTCACATCTGTCATACACACACATAAACAAGCACTAAATCTTTATTATATGCAATTAGTATGTCCTCAGTTAATGCAATTGCAGTATGCTAATAGTTTTTAAAATACAAGGCGTTGCATACGGTTTCGTTCGCACTTGAGTTGAATTAAAAGTTTTTACTGTCGTAGGAAGTTTTCTTTGGTTTTGACCCGTATTATAAGCTACCATTAAATTTAAGTACGGTCGCAATTTAATGGACTTTTCTATTGGTATCAATAATGTTAACTTAGAGGTCAAAAGTTATACTCAATCAAACAGCATTAAATTATTTACTAACGGTTAGGTACAAATTGTTAATGTGATATAAAGATTCAGTGGATCATATAAAATAATTAGCATAATTAATGAAAAAAAAGTTATAAGAATTAAACTGAATAAAAAATAAAGTCCTATCAATAAAAAAACAGATTTTTTTACCATCTAATACCAGACAATAGACGCCTAATTCCAATGTTGATAACTTTTTGTTTCATTTTGCTCTTTTTCTTGTTTTCTTTCCAAAAACTTTCGGTGCACTTTTTATCAAAAACCACGCACCGTCGCACGGGCGGCAATTGACGGCTTTGTTCCAATAAATCATTGAAACAACAAAACATATCACACTAAATCATGTGTCCATTCTAAACAGTTGACTTCTTAAGTCGGATTTTCTAAAATATCAGACACCTACTTAAAAAGTGTGTCACGACCCATCAGTAGACAAAGGGTGGTCCTTAATTGACGTAGAACGGGTCCTGGTTACAAAGGCGCTAGATGTCACACCTTATCAACAGAATTAACGCCATATTATATATGCGTTTAAAGGATTACACAGGTGTCCGGCTAGACTCGGGTTACGGGATGAAAAACGCTGCATCTGAAAAGGATTTTAATTAAATGTAAAAAAGTATTTTTATTTTGAAAGACTTGTCGCTACCTCTTTTCGTGTCTATCTCTGACGATATGGTTCTGTTTTTCCCACACACTTTCTATGAAGATGTAATAATAATAATAATACACTTTATTGCACACCCATACAACCGAAAAATTGAAAAAACAAACAGGTACAGGACAATACAAGTGGCAATCTTATCACTAATGAGCGATTTCTGCTAGATAACCGGCTAACATAAGTCTTTGTAATTTTTAATATCCGTGTTCATTATATTTGACCGTATTTTCCAATAATAGCAAAATTTATTTCCTCGTAAATAAATATGTAATTAAATTTTCATCTTTAATAGTACGTAGTGATAGCCGTATTCTTGTCATGCATTCGAAATATTCGATATATATTCAAAAAGGAAAACCAAAATGTCACCTTAATATTATACTACAAATCAAATTTAAACGCTAATAAACAATTAATTAAAAAAAAATTTCGTTATTTATCCTTTACGATGACTATATAGTAAACAACGCAAAATATTCGCACTACACCAAAGAAAATCTACCACGTCACACCACACAATTAACCTCCGTCAAGGAAACGAGAAAGTCATCGACGATGCACTTTGCCACGTCTCGTGTTACCTGTCACCTCCAGCCATTAGCTGACCTCCCACGTTCCAACTTACCCCATGAAACTTACCCTCTACATCTTGCAAGCCAACACACATGTAAATGCTCTCTATCAAATTATTCATGTCCTTTATGTTGTATATTTTTAAGAGTGGTTTTTGAACGAACCGTTGTGCCCCAACTGCATTCACATTCAACGTCTGGTGAACCAAAACTTGTCATTTCCTCCGTGATTACTCCCGTAAATAGCTCTCCGTTTGTCGCGGTTGACAAGGAACATTGCTTGTCATAAGCGAGTGTCAGTTTCGATATTCCGATATGTATGTGTTTTGTATCAATATAGGTAGGTACTCCCTCCGTTTCAATTTGTACGTCTGATCTTTGTATACTAAGGTGTACATAATATGTAGCTGTAGCTGTAACATAATTCTGTTATTATTATTCAAATGGCTTCACTGCTGTGTACCACACTACTACACATAAAGTAAGATCTGACAAAAGGGAATAAAATGGATTAGAAAATTGAGATATAAATGAATATTTATTGGAAAAGTATAAAAAAATAAAATTAGTGATTGCAAACAAAAAATTAACATCACGCCCGTAATCTCCGAAGGGGTAGGCATAGGTCTGTAGTACACTCCTATGTGTCAGCAGTTACGTTTTACATCCTATAGAATATTGGTGAGTCTATTGGCATACAGCGGGTACAGCTCCAGACTATTGGAAATTAACACTACTAGAATTTTGTACTAGAAAATCTAAGTTAAGAAATTCCATATTAACCGACCTCGGATTCGAGTCCACGACCTCTTGATCCACAGTAGCGCTTTGCAACAACTCGACCAACCAAATAAAGAAATTGCATTTAACCCGAGCGCGTTGATGTTTGTCGTAATGGCTGTGAAAGTGTCGAGAAAAAATCACGAGTTCCTTCACATGACATAATTCTTGTTCTGTAGAATTCAAAAAGGGTATCGTCTTATGTAGGTGTCCACGAGCGAGTAAACGATTAAACGTAATCGCCGTGCATGTGTGTAGACAGTGAGGATTGTAGAAGTAGCACGTCAATAAAGAGATTTGGCCCTTGTGCTTCTCTAGCTACCTTGTAAGGGACCTGGCTTGGTGATATTATAACAATGTATGTATATCATTCTACGTATATGCTGTTGACAATCGTGTAATGTTCTAGAACTATCTTAACACTTAACGAACGGGCCCCGTAGATATACGTTTTTCTATTCTGACTTCCTCACTGTTATTACTTTTTGATGCTATAATAACAGTATAAAAAAAATAACTGTGCATAAAAGAATACCTAAAAGGCAACAACGGTGCGTTGCTCGCACTCGTTTCTGTCACGAACATGCAAGCTTTGGAATGAGCTTCCCCCCGAGGTCTTCCCAACGGAAGATGACATGGAGTTCTTCAGAAAAAGCGTCAACAAGGATCTTCAGGACTGACAACCTTAAGTAATGTCTCTGGTGTTACAAATGTCTATAGGCGACGGTGACCACTTACCATCAGGTGGCCCATTTGTCTGTTTGTCAGCTTATGCAATAAAAAAACCACTAAATATTCATGCAAAAGCGTAGATCTACGTGGTCCGTCCTAGGAAGTCAGAATGGTAAAACCTAAATCTACGGGGCCCTTCCGTTAAACGTTAATAATGGTTATTTTAAAAATACATACCTAGTTAAACATGGATTTACTTCTTTGCTCATTTGGGTACCGATTTTAATACTGATTAGATTGTAACAACGTGATTACTAATTATGAGCTATTTTGGTCTAAATTTTTGTCATCGTCGCCGCTAGATGCCGCCATGCGGCAATAGAACAAGTGGTTTATACATGCAATTCATATAACAATACTCATTCGCCGCAGGAAATGACAATTATTTTTGGTCCATTCCTTAAGGACTGAGAGAATGGCTCTTTCACACGCGCAAAATCCGAAGGGCCTTTTGTATGCGCGGACACGGAGCGGCGAGACAAAAAAATGTCCATTCACAAAAATAGGTTAGTCGCGAAACATGTTCAGGTGCATTGAACGCATGCGGACGTAATATTTACTAAGAACTACTTATTCTAGCACCTATTTCGAAAACTGTACAGTCCATTTTGCTCTGCGCTCGATCTCCCCGAAACCATTCGTTACATTTAAATGACACTAATCATGAATCGTGTCATGTTGACTCATTGATAAATTCACAGGTAAGTGTAATGTTTCACAGTGTGATACATTATGTATTTCGATGTTGCCAACGCGCAAATTTGGTCACTACAGATATAGCACTGTCGTAAATAGGAACATGAATATTTATAGTGCTGTTAAAGAACATTATTTAATAATACGAGTACGTTTGTTGGATACTAAATTTGCCTATGGCATCTGAATATGAATAGAATACTATAAGTATATAGACAATAATGATTATTAAGAAATGCATATTTAAAAATATGCTGTAAATTAACATGTAATGTAATAGAACCAAGTCCTTACCTTAGGATGTGAAAAGGCCCTAATAAATTGGGTTAAATAAGAATCATCTACAGCCATGCAATTAATGCAATAGATAAATGACTAAAATTACATATCACGTCAACTAAATTAAGAAACAAAAAATGAATGTATACGCCGCGCAAGAACGCTGGGTATAAGGCGGGTACAAAATTAAAAAAAAAACGCCAAGGAACAAAGCCACGCTGTCTGCCAGTGGACAGGTATATGACGGGGCACATTTTATTGGTTTTCCGAAACATTCCCTGGCCTATTAATAAATGAGTGGCGGAAAAAAAAATCCGTAGAATCCATTTGTCGGGAGACTAGTGATTTATGGGCAAGGACTTGTGAGATTCCTAGAAGAAGAGCGTTTTGTTCTGTTTGCTTACCTGTCACGTTGATTTAAAACGGGAATAGTTCGGGCCCAGGGTTAAAGTACCTATCGCGGTGATTTATCGAACTATATACGAGCAATTATTAGCAGCTACAGATAATATGTTAGTACATTTCACGTGAGAAAATTTGGCCTATTTTAATTTTTAGAAAAATCAAAAGATTTTTTACAAATCAGATTAACCCTCTTTAAGATTTATTTTCAGCGCAGTTTACAATATAAAGGTTATTACATGTAGTGCCTTATCGAGAAAACTTATTTCATGTTTTGCTCATATGCAGAAATAAATTGTGGCTTATTCGAGTTCGATGCGGCCACCCACATAAAGAAATAATTAACGGCATAGTTTATTTCATCATTGCATATTCCTATGTATTTTGTTTCAATATTTGGAAATGAGAATTAAATAAAATTTACATAATTTGATAAATATTTACATAGTTATTAATAAAAGAAGCGCTAATAAAAAAACTATGTGTAAACTATGTGTCAATAACTGCCACATACTTCTGCTAATAAATGCAGTATATCTTTTCTTATAATAATTATATATATTTCTTGTAACCTTTACCAATTCTTATTATAAAATATTCATTATCATTACCAAAATCAATAAGTACATATATGACGTACCGAACTATTGGAAACATTGTTTAAATTCTTCACAAGTAACATGACTCTCTGTCAGAAAAAACAAAACGATGGGATCGTGAAACAGAACGTGGCTATCGAAGGCGTGAGTCGTCATCTCTTCGACAAGCACATTATTAAGGTAACAACTATCTATCTTGTAACTACATAAAAGTATAATAATCATCAAGTTTTACTACTTTAATACTTAGGCTTGTCTATTACGTAGGTACATAAAAATAATCGACACATTGACAGTGACATTTGTGTGCGATTTTTTTAAACACGGGTCTCATATAAAAATTTTCTTCCAAAAGAATACATACTCCATGTTATATAAAACAACTTTTGACATAGTTGAAAAAAATTGACAGCGTTATGGACAATCAATATCTGATTCTCATAGGATACGACATGTTAAACTATTGTTTTTGAAGCATAAAACATTTACTGCTCACCAATGGTTTCTAATTTTAAATTTAATTTATGATATATATGTATGTACACATAGGTAATCATCGTTATAATCATTAACCATTCTCTATTTTCTACTGATGGACACGAGTCTCCTTTCAGAATGAAAATTCTTAACATCATAGTCTATCATGCTGACCAAGTTCGTGATGGCAGAGAGCTTACAATCTTACTATCTCCAAATAATTTACTTGTTAACGCGAAACAAATACAATAACCCAAAGCGTCCATTCGTGGCAGACACAGTGACTAGATCTATACATTACACCACACTTTCCATTTCTACGATCGTCGATACGGAATGTATCCCTCGAAAAATAAAGCAAATAACGACACGTCCGATATAAAACAGCATTCCCTTTCTTCATGAACTGGACAGTTCATGGACTGTTCAAATTACAGATATCGCATCGTCACGCCGATACGATCGATCCGTCGTCGTCGGTATCACACCGCGATCGCGCCGCCAAATGTGCTGACATCACGTAGGTGTTAGTTATCGAACGACTTTGAGAATATTCCGCTATGACTGCTGTTTGAGAATATTCCTTTATAGATGCTATTTGACAGTATTCCTTTCTAGATGCTATTTGAGAATACTCCTCTACCGGTTCTTATTAACGTAAGCTACTTAGTTATTTATTTATTGAGTTTTCATTTGGTGTGTGGCGATAGACAGAACCCCAATTTTATGGTGGGACGTGTAACATAACGGGTTATCTGTGGAAATATACAACATTTCTTTGCCCAGCCTGCCTAATTATAAAAAAATTGAAACAAAAGTTTTGTAAGCACACACATTTCCTTGTTATCGGTGTATTGGTTGGTGGTACATAAAAAAAAGTTGTGTTTTTCTTGAATCAGAGACGAATGATATCCGTATTGCTTACTACCCACGTTTTTAAATGTTATCGAACAAAAAACATTTTATCTTCCTGCTACGTTAGACATCGAATTAACCATCAAAATGATATTATTTCTCAAGAAATACTTGATCTGAGCTTATCCTAACGCAATGCCCTGAGAGCAACCGTCCCCGGAAACCCATTGTTCAATGAAGCACCAACAATATTGGGACGCGCCAAATCTCTCGTCTAATCGAGAACATTCCAGATTATGTTCAAACAAAAAAATTCGCTGCTAATCCGCGGCTTCTTTGATTTCACCATCGTACAGAGATAGCACCGTGTTTGTTTCTGAAGAACATGTCTAAAAAAAGTAAGGATTATTGATTTCTGGGAAAAGTCGTTCGTCTGTAAGGATAATGTTCTCTTACGGACCGGGAACGAATTACTCGTTGAGGGATAAACTCGCCTCTCATTTCGCAAGAAATCTCATGATCAGTAATCCGAGAAAAAAAATTACCAGCCTACTTAGAAATCCGTGCTGATAAAATACTTACCTATCTTTATTATTACATAACACTCGCAAATTACCTACTTTGAAATTAATATACCTTGCCCGTATTAAGGCGATAGGATTGACTTAATGAAAATTAAGACGAGAAATATTAGAACAAAATGGTTGTTTTTCATAATTAATAAAACAGCAAAAATAATGACCCTCGGATTTCGAAAAGAAGAATTCGACAGCCGATTCTTAATGAAATAAGACGGAGCGTGAGCGATCAAAATAATAATTAATAATAGATCGGCATGGTGTGCCGACTGTGATGGATCCCCGTACTTAGTCATCGCGTTTAATTAAAAATGGCGGTCCAAATGAACGGTTACATTAAAAAAATTCAACTACGTCTTGTCATTAACACTTTGTTCACGTTTGTAGTTATGTGTTGAGACCCATTGTTGCGTAATTCACGTTCGAAGGCGGCAAGAACGTACCTACATAAAGTGGACAGACCGTATTGCGATATAATTTTAATCATCAATCAAACAGTTTTAGCGTTTCGTCAGTTGCATTGTGGCGTCGATTGCGTGTCAAAGTTAGCAATTCGTTGATAAGTAACACACTGACCGATGCTGTGTTTACTTCAGCTGGTATTCGCTGACATACTCCTTACAATAAATGTGAAGAAATGGTAAAGATAAAAGATCGGACAAATTCGTTATGAAAGGTTACCAAGACGCATGTTGGACTAATCAAGCCTAAGTTAAGCGATTAAGCAATGAATATTAAGTTGAAGTTAGGCAATTAAGTAATGTATGATGTCAATTGTATATTTTTTCAGTCATGTCTAATATTACCTATACGATGATGGTGATGATGATGGTGTAATATTGTAAAAAGAAATTGCCGTGGTTATAATTAAACTTTGCATGAAAATCACGGCTGTAAGTTATTCTAAGTTTTAGTTTAGCACTGACTGTGGTGCACGTCGTTGGCGGTGACCGTCTGCAGCGTAGTTCGACAAGAGACTGTGTTTCATGATCCCAAATGTGAGACAAATGATGACGGTGAGATTCACGGAGAAAAATATAGTCGGCCATAGATGATATGAAACCTTGACAATAAACGTTTGTAATCTTTACGATACCCATATCGTACGTAATTTACTGTAAGAACACTTAAAGTTAAATTAATGAAGTTTTATTTCTCCGAAGTTGATTATCCCTTCGATCGAGTACGTAACAAAATCATGTTTTAATTATCGATCTCACACCAAGCACGTCAGATGGTTACATAATTAGATTAGCCGATACTTCGATAGCTGGTACAGCATAATTGCGGTGCGCATCGAGTGAGGACACTGCGGGGTGCCTGCGCCCGCGCCGCCTGACGGTCCGGGGTTCAAAGCCTATACTGGATACGACCCGTTGAAGTAACACCAATGTTATAATAACAGAAAGTATACTTGACTTATGTTATGTCCTGCAGTAGACGGGAACGGGCTGACGATGATGTTGATGACTTGACTGAATATAATAAGAATATTTACAATTTGAATCAAATTATAGATTCCGTAATTTTTTTCGCAGCACACGTGTCCAGTAATCAATATCTATGTCCTATCATTATTCATATTTGTACTGTTATCTTCACTCATTTTTTAAATGAGACTATTTAAGGTATTAATGAGCGAAACTGACGGACGATTTTCATTTTCATTTTATCCTATTAAAGACAATGTTACACATGTAAAAACGTCGTTTGTAGTATACAATTATCATCCAACTATTGTTTTCGAAGTAATCCTCATAATGCTTCGCTATCTGTACATATACAATAAATTAAACTATCGAAACGGATTCAAGGTGTCCGGAGAATATCCACAGTAGGAAAGCGCAAAGCAATCTAAGGGCCGGCGGGAGGTGCTCGCACAGGTGATAGAGATCGACGGATTATTACATTAAACCCGCTGTTCTAGTGTCAGACGATGCCGCTTTACACCTCTGCGAAATGTACCTTGATGTTTTATGAAGCAAGAGGATCTCGTAGCCTGATCTCCCAGATACAAGAAAAATTTAATGTAATCTTCCTTATGGTAAAAAAGAGCTAGCTGTGTGTGCTCATTGCTGTATAACAAAAAATTTGAACATAGTCCGTCATATGGAAAATTGCAGTCGATCGTAGAATAGCAGAAATTGCATTGATATATAAAAGGGTTTGGTTAGGATAGTTAAGGCGATAATCGAAAATATAATTGCATTTATTTCATTTAGAAGGAAAAAAGATGTAAAAAAGAAAGAAAACTTTTTTCGATTTACTATGAACATTTAGGATAATATGTTGATTTTTATTTTTCCAATAGGTAGGTCCGGTAGGTCTTGTTGTCATTCAGCGATTTAACCGCCATAAAAACTTTCAGCTTAAAGCAATCCATTTCAACCGTAAATCAAAAGTTAGCAATATCAAATGTACAC